>BQNB010084586.1:0-28710 GCA_026074375.1 Tanacetum coccineum | reverse complement strand
GATAATTCTCCAAATTTTTCTTACCCACCTCCATAACCCCGGTTCGAGACATATTCGTGCGAGTTATGTGGGAACGATTCTCACTACGGTTATGATTGTCCATCACAAGTCCCGCTTGTCTATGAGCCGAAGCCGTGTTACAATCAAAACTTTAGTGATATTATTATCCACAAAATTCACCGAGTTTTTCTCAACAATATCTTTGTTGTGCTTATTGCGGGGGTCCTCACTATGAATATCAATGTCAACCGATCAATAAAACTTACTATGAACCTAATCCAAGTTATGATTATTCTGGTTTTGACCACCCACAACCCCCGCAGGACTCCGTCGATTGTCAAGAAGCCCTTGATAAAATTCTTGAAGAGCTTGAAGAATTAAAACGAGATAAAAGAATGTTAAAGGAATTAAAAAAGCGAATCGCGGAAGAACAAACGGCTAAAGAGAATATGAGTATCGAGGAAATGAGGCATGAGCAGCAATTGGTTGATTACAAAATTAAGGAAATCACGAATGATTTGGGTATTAAAAGATTTCGAGGCGAGGAGATTGATGAAGAATATGAGAGAGATTGCGAGATTAGAATTCGAAAACTTAAGCAAGATTTTAATGAATGGGGCAGCGAAGTTCGAAAAAAGGAGCAAGCTTACAATGAAGAACAGTATTCTGCTGCCCGTCGTCGCATGCTTTCTATTCCTTTTGTCGACGAGGATGATTATATTCCTTTAGGAGATATTATTGCTCGATATTCTACGTCTAAAGCAATCACACCCGCTTTATCACCCGAGGAGCCCGTTGACTCTCTCATAATGGAGGATGAGCATCTTGACACAATTCCGGAAACGAAATCGGACGAATTCATAAAGTCAAGTGTTGAGAACCTTATCCAAAACCCAAGTGAGTCTGCGGATTTATCTGATGGTAAAAGTGAGTGTGATGTGCCCATTAATGATGATTCACCAGAATCTCATTTCACGACTTTTTCTAATCCTCTTTTCGATTCTAACGACGATTTCTCTAGTGATGATGAGTCATTATCCGAAGAGGAAATTCAAAAGGATGAATTTAAATATTTCTCCAATCCTCTTTACGATCTTGACGATGAAATTATCACTAATGAGAAAATTCTTCCTAATCAAAAGGATTTAGATGTTGTCATTCTAATTCCACCAGGAATTGATAAACATTGCTTTAACGCCGAATTGGATCTTTTAGAATCTCTACTAAATCGTGACTCTCCGATTGATTCTATAAAAATCGATTCTATTTTTGATGAATTTTCTCTTCCTCGACCTCCGGAAGAATCTAATTCTGAATATTCTGATGCTACAAACGAGTCTCTCTCTCTCTCCATCTCCTATCCCCGTTGAGGATAGTGACCCTTTTATGGAAGAGATCGACATATTTCTTGCTTCAGATGATTCAACACCACCGGGTGTTGAAAGTGACTATGACTCGGAAGGGGACATTCTTTTACTTGAAGAATTGCTTAACGATGACCTTGTTCCCCTTGCTGAGTATAATCATTTTACCTTTGACGTTGAGCCTGATACGTATGTGAAGAATGATTTTGATGAATTAAACGAAGATGAATGTTTTGACCCGGGGGAGGTGAAAATGTTGTTTTTCTAAATGTTGAAGAGGACGATTCCTTCACATTTACCATCCGTACTTTTCTCCCATTTGTAACCTACCCTGAGGTTTCTCCCTTACTTTCCTCCACCAAAAATGAGGATACCATTTTTGACCCCGGCATCTCCACTTAGAGCCGGTGGCCTCTCATCGGGATGGAACTTTCATATGCTTTAATGTTTGTCCAAACATTAATGAAAGCCCGATTGAGATTTTCTCTTCCATTTATTTGCTCTCCCTAAGGACGAATTAATTCAGGGATCGAGTCGAGCTTGCGACTCGGTGACCAAAAACAAGCCGCTTCGTGGGAGTTCACCCCATGCTTATCCATTTTCTTCTTATGTTGTGATGTGTTGTGGCTATTCTCTTCCGGTTTTTCGTTGTTTGTTGTTTGTTGTTTCTTGTGCATTTTTGCAGGATTGACCCAACAATTTCTGAAGCCTCTCGTGTCCGGTGTTGTATCCCGTTTCACTCGAGCTTCTCATCCTTTGTTTGAAATTAGTTTGGGGAGATCCGATATCCTTTCATCTTATCGATTCACGTTTATCTTTGCATAATTCATAAACGGCTTAGATTTTTGTAGAGGCCCGACTTTAAACATTGAGGACAATGTTTCATTTTAGTTTGGGGAGGGAATCTATCGATTTGATGTTACCTTCTTATTGTTTTGTTCTCACGTACCCGTTTTCCCACAAAAATAGCAAAAATTTTAAATTTTTAAGGTCTTATTTGAAGAAAAAAAATGAAAAAATTAAATAAAAGTGTTAAGACAAAAATGTAGGTTTTCCGTTGGTGAGAATAAGAAGTAATTTTTAACCCGATCGAACGTGTAGAGTTCTAGCTTTTTACCTTAACAATTAATGATGATAGTTTGTGCTAGTCTCATGTAGACTTTAAACATGCTAGACTTGAAATCATTAGTAAATGAAGACTTGTGCTAATCTCAAGTAGATTTTAAATAAGCCGAGTTGGATTCTATATAGGCTAAGTATTTAGGAATTTCTTTATTAGAGATTTTAAATTGCAAAGAATAAGAGATGATAGTGTTGATTACGAATTAGGATGCTAAACAAGGTTTATTTGGAAAACTTAAAAGCTTATAAGAATAACTTGTGGTTTTTCTTCCCCAAAGTTCTTAAAATGATTAATTATACGTGTTATCTTTAATTTTTACAAATTAGAGTTTTACTCTTAAAAGTCTAATCAACATATTCAGAGAAAAAGCTTTATCGATGATGAAGTCAAACATCGTTTGTAAATAAGAATTTTAGTTCAAGTTTATACTTTGGTTTTCTAAAACGAAATTTTTCTATTTGCAAAAGTAATGTGTTGAATTAATCTAAAAAAATGTAGGTTGGTAAATAAAAAAGGATGCAAGTTATAAATCCTTAATGTTAATAATTAATATACAAACTTCATCGCAATAAAGTACATGAGCATTTGTCGGTTCGCTCCCGATGTGACATCGAAAGAAAGGGTGGAGGTTGTATATTTAGGGTTGGTATCATAATAAGTACACGAGCTCTTGTCGGAGGCGTGGCCGATGTGTCGTCGAAAGAAAAGTGATACCGATTCCTAGCCTAATAATGTAAATAGAAATAATAAAGTTAGAAAATAAATAGTAAAAGTTTCATTTTCTAAAACCAAGGTATTCTTTTGAACTAGGGTTTGCAAAAGTCTACAAGGCTTTTCATCAGAAGTTCATGCGTTTCGATTAGTATTCTCCGGATGGGGTGTCAAAAGCCTTAGCACTTACCCGATGACGGTGGGATCGCTAGAGAAGAAAGTCATTCATGGGACAAGTGAACCAACGATGTCTTAGCTAAGGAGGTTTTTTGTTTGCTTTAAGTTGTGATTCTACTAAGTGATTAACATATTAGCCCAAAAGGCCCATGTGTAAAGCTTGGTCGGATTTCAACTATCTAAATATGTGGATTTAATGGTTTAAATTAATTTGAACACACACACCTAAATATATGATTTATGTCAGGAAGAGGAATTCACAAGTTATAATTATAAGTAGTCTTAGCATCTTAGTTCGTAATTAGCAGTGATCTTATTTTTAAGCTTAGCATGGGAAAAGTGAAAAATCGGGGATGATGAAGTTATCTTTTAAGACACTTAATTGTGCTTTTTGTTCTATGATCCTTAAAGTTACCAATAAGGTAATGAAAACAATACATTATGTCAACACAAATAAGTTGTAGTTAGGTAGCTAGTTATCAAGAAAAAAAATCATAAAAAGAGAAAAATCTTCGAAAATGGGAATCGGGTGTTTTATAACTTGTGATCTCTAAACTCTCTCAACATAAATCTTTGCTACTTTTTAAAGGTTTAGTTTGGGGAAGTTTTGAGGTATTTGGTTATAAGGCATGTGATATTGCGTGAGGACACACAATCGTTTAGTTTGGGGAATTTTGATAAGTGTAAAATACACATATCCGTTAATACCTAAAATAACCCAATTAAACCCAAAACAGACCAAAAATGGCAAAAATATGCTTGTATTTGTGTTTTGTATGTGCAGGTACGGATATATCAAAAATCACAAGAAAATAGTCAAAAACGGGCAAGCACGGACACGAGAAACGGAAGAGCTTTATAGAAGCCAAAGATGCAAAGCCAAAGCCAGAAAAAGTCAAATCTTCAGTCAAATTGGTCAAACCTTGGTCAACCTTAGTCAACCACAAAAAGA
The DNA here is from genome assembly GCA_026074375.1 of Tanacetum coccineum. Lineage (NCBI taxonomy): Eukaryota > Viridiplantae > Streptophyta > Magnoliopsida > Asterales > Asteraceae > Tanacetum > Tanacetum coccineum. Next base: position 24,383 of record BQNB010084586.1, on the reverse strand, counting down.
CAAAACCCAAAATATTCCAAAATTGTCCCTCAAGTTTCAAAAAGTTACACAATTGGCCTCAAAACCCTAATAACCCTACCCGGATACTAAATAAGTCCAAGCCCAAATTCATAAGCCCAATTACTAAGTCCATTTCTGTTTCTATAAACCACAAAAGTTATCTTTCACTGTCCTTTTAACAAATAAAGACACGGACTGAATTTGCTATTTCTTCAAAGTGAAAAACGAAATTCAGTTAAAAAAAGGGCGCGAAGAAATGTTACTATTCATCGTCCCTTCCAAGAGTTTACCCTCAGTCAAATCAAAGGGCAACTCAAAATTGATGGGTAATTAAGGTAATTCAAGAGGTCATTAACACAAGGGCAAGGTCAAATCAGTCTTATTAAGCTCCCCTTGGCCAAAGCATGCAAGTCAGGATCGTGTACAAGCAAAAGAAGCACACCAAATTGATGGGAGTTACTCTACATTTACTCACACAACAAGCAGAAGTGAGCCTCAAACGGATTGCCAGCTTGGCAATCCGTGTGAGGTCATTTAGTGATCCAACGGATGTAATCACTCCTCCAATGATTGGAAAAATGATTGGCTATGATTGATTAGAGCATGGGCATCAAGCAAGGCCTAGAAGCTTTAGAGGAGTGCTATAAATACACACACCTCACACTCACACACACATCGAGTTTTTTTAGGTAGCTTAAATTTTCTATTACCTTAATGTAATTTTCTTTAAAATGATTTGTAATTTCCTTTAAAGTAATGTAATCAGTTTTTCTTAGTTAATGAAATTCAGTTTTATTGTGTTATAAGCTCGCTCTTTTCATTTAAAAGCTAAAGTCATTTGTCTTAAATGTTAAGCTACAATCCAAAAAGCTCTCATAAGCACATTATAAGCTCTTTCAGTCTCTAAGCCGAAATAGAGCTTAAATTAGTTAACAATCTACTTAAACCTATTAAAATCAGTAATTACCTTTGCAATTTGGACTTTTGAGTTAAGTAAGGGGAGTTAACAATGGATGAACTCCCAAGAACTTATATTGGCTTATTTTAAATAAGCCAGAGCTTGTAGCAAAGCTCTAAGAGCAGTTTAAGCCTTGTTAAGCAAGGCTCAAAGTAAGTTTCCTTTTAATTCCTTATGTTTTTAAATTCTAGCTTATATAGTAGTTAAAGTGCTTATTAGTTTAAGATCTGCTTATTTGCTTGTTTACCTACTTATCTAGTTGCTTAATGTGGCTTATTTGTGTTTCATTTTGATCATTGATTAAGTTTTTATACCTGTTTTTAGTTAATACAGTTTATAGTTAAGTTTATCATTTCTGTCATTAAAACTCATAAAATCCAAAAATATTAAGTTAGTAATTAGTGTAGATCTTAGAATTTGGTTATTTAAGTTGTTTAAACATGTTTAATAAGCTTTGTATAAGCTCATCAATATCTGGTATCAAGGTTTAGTCAAGTAGATTTGCAATTTAAGCTTAATCAATATCTGTCTAGTAGAATAAGGGGTGTTTGGGATAAGCTACTTTGACTTCAATAAGTCAAAGGTTTTTGTGCAATTTGATTGAGTTAGCTTTAGTTTCACTTAAAGATCATTAGGAGAATAGGTTTCATAAGTTAGATTTTAAAATTCCAAAAGTTAGAGTTTATTTAGCTAAGCTGTGCACCAGGGCAAAATTACCATTAGAATTGCTTGCATAATTTTGATTTAAGGAACTTAGGCCTAGTTTTGTGTAAGAATTATGTTTAGCTACATTTATTGAGTGTATCAAGGTGAATAGGTTGCACCTTGGTTGCCTGCATTGTGGATTTGGTGTTCTTGCAACTTCATCAGCAGTGGAAACTCAGGTTACCACTGCTGACATTGATCTTTATTCCAATCAAGTATTTGTAGGATTTAGGCTTTAGGATTAAGTAAGTTCTTAGTTTAGTCATAGTATAGCTTAGATTAAGCCTTAATTTTCATTTCCAAGCTTAAATTCTTAGGTACATGTGGGTTTAAAAGTCATTAAAAAACCAAAAAAAAAGAGCCAAAAACAGTAGTATGAAATCTTAGTTTTTAATTTTAATTTCTTAGTTTATAAAAGTTGTTTTTATTGCCTGAATTCATAGCATAATAGGTGATTATCAAGTTTTCAGAAGCTCAGCTTAGGACATAGCTTAAATCTCAAAATAGCTTAATTTGATTATGTGTTTTCCAAGGTAGTGCCTGAGTTTGCTATTTTTCTCCTTAATTTCAGTTAGCTTAATATGGTTCTAGCTTAAATTACTTTTCATTCCTAGATAGTAGGCATCATAAGCTCCATAGGTCAGTTTTCAGTTTAAAGTTTGAGCTTATTTTAAGCTTTTTATAGCTGAATTAGTAAAACCAAGCTCAAACCCTTAGTTTCTGCAATGAGCTTATTGACAATCTCTTTTTGAGCTTATTATTGAGTTTCAGCTAATAGTGCTTTTATTAAAGTTTTTCTCCACAACTTGTTCTACAACTTTGCTTTTATAAGCTTTTCATAATAAGCTGTTTTTAAAATTCATCTTATTAATAAGCTAAATAGGACTAGTCTTGTAATCGGGCTAAGTCCTCAGGGTGGTTTTTGTAATTTTTAAGTTTTATTTGTTTTCTCCGTTAGTCCTTTGTTTTGCTCTGTTAGTCCTCAAAGGACTAACACCATTAGTCCTCCATTTACTTCTTTGTTAGTTTATAATTTTAATTAATAATTAGGTTTAGATTTTAATTAGTTTAATTAAAGTTTAATTAAAAAGTAAAAATTGGGGCTTTTATTTTTTATAAAATTCTGCACTTTTTCTTTTTCTAGTATAATTTTTATAAAATTTTTAGGTTTATATTTTTAATAGTTTTATCATTTTTATACTTTTAATTAGTTTAAATCTTAGAAAATTCATATCTTAAAATCTAAAAACCCAAAAATAGTGATTCTTTTTTTTCTAAAATTTTCTTTTTCTTTGTTTCACCTAGGAAAAATATAATTTCAATTATTTGCTATTTTTTTAGATCTAATTTAGTTTAAATAGTTTTTAATTCATAAAAAATTTAAAAATAATAAAAAAAAATAAAATATTTTTCTTAAAATTTTCTTTTGTCATATTTTATGTTTAGAAATCTAGTTAGCATTTTTAGGACTTAATTTTGATTTACTTGCTTATTTGTCGTGTTTTATTTGTTTCCCGTTTATCTTTTTAAGTGTTTAATTGCTTTTAATTGTTAATCTTTAATTGTTACTTTTATTTAGTAGTCATAGATCATCAAATCATCTATTTTCTCATTCAAATCATAATCCAAGCTTAAAACGTGGTTTCCATTGCACAAGTCGTTGGGGGAAACGATCCGGGTGATCATTCTTACCCGGTTTAATATACGTATTATATATTATATTATATATATTTTTAAGAGTGAATGTGATATTATATGTTATATTATATTATATAGTGTATAAAATTGCAACAATCAGCTATCTCCTGAATGGTCCCAACTAAATTATCCCAAGTATCCGTAATACCATAGCCTACCTCCCTAGACATAGGACGTCCCGGAGCGGCATCTATAGTATCAGCAAACCTGTAGAGGTCATCTCTAGCTAAGGCAGGCTCAACATACCTAGAAGCAGCCACTGTAGAACTCTCTCCAATCTCGAATCTACCAGTAGGAGCAGTCATACACAACCTCTTCCAAAGCGACAGGTCCGCCTTGGGATTCTCCTCTCCCTGAGCAGTGGATGGTAATAATGGAGGTGGTGATGCAGCTCTCAATCGAAGCCTGGCTGCTCTGTAGCCTAAAGGTGCCTCAGTATAAGTAGGGCTAGTGGGTGGTGGTGATGGTAGAGGTAATGGAGGAGATGATACATGTAGTGGTGGTGAGGGAAACTGGGGGAGTGGGGATGACCAAGGTGATAATGGAGATGGTGGTGGAGTAGGTAAGGCAAGAAGTCTAGCAACCTCTACCTCTGGTAGAAATGGTATAGGTGTCTAGGGTCTGACAAACATCCTAGAGGTGGTACGGTACACAAGTGGTGGTGGTGGAGTAGCTGCAGAATCATCAGTCTCAAAAGCCTCTATATCCCCAGCTGAGGGAACAGGGTCAATAGCAGGTAATGCAGAGTCGGGCGGAGCTAGATGCTCCTCCTCCTCGTCGTTATCATCCTCGGAGGACTCCTCCTCCTCCTCCCCATCACTCTCATCATCATCATCATCATCATCATCGTCATCCCCCTCCGTCAGCAAGATAGTCAGCATGATCCTCCTCGGAGTCATCATCCTGATCCTCCTCTAGGTCGGAGTCAGCAACGTAACCCGGTGATAGGGCTGTGGGTGAAGCATCCATAGGTAGAGGCTGATCCTCCAAAGGTGCCTCATCCTCAGATGGCACTAAGTACTCAGGGTGCTCAGGTTCAGGAACATACTCTAGGAAAATCGGTGCCTGCTCTGGTTCCTCGGGACCAGGCACATAGTCAGGTGAAGCTGGGTGCTCTGGACCAGGCATGTAGTCCAGAGATGGTGGGGGCCTGAAGAGCGGCCTCCACATAAGCGTAAGGGTCCTCCGGCATCCTGGGCAGTCCATCGACTCCTGGAGATCTGATGTCTGACCGATCCTCGAACGGACTAGATACCTCCGTGTAAGTAACCGTGGAATCCTCTGAATCCGACATGACAAGGTCTGAAAATCAAAAGTAGCTTATATAAGTATTAATATAAGACTCTTATCGTAATATACATAATATATATTATAAACATGTATATCAATCGTGAATGCATCTAGTTTACCCAACTAATGCAACTCAATAGTGTATGTATGTCCTGTGAAAACCCCTTTATATGATGCAATATTTGGAAATGGTTATAGTCCAAGTAAAAACATTTGACCTGGTTCTCTATAACCTTGGCTCTAGATACCAATCTGTAACACCCCCAAATTGGGTCGCAGCGGAATATGGGTCTGGGGGTGGTACTTCACAGATCAATAACACACTATATATATATATAAGAACAACCATTAAAAGAGTCGTTTAAAACCGATACATTGGATTTAGCAAATTGTTTTTTACAAAAACCCGAAGCTTTACTTGTTCGTTGTTCAAATTACAAAGATTCTAGTCCATAACAAATGTTTCCCCAAAATGTAATGCAACCAAATCTTTAATGCACATGAATTCCAAAATAAGACCACCAATGTATCCCTTGCACCTCGTGCCTTATTGACTCCTGAAAAACATGCTTAAAATGTCAACAATAATATTGGTGATTTCATAGGTTTATAAAGTGTATAATGTAGGACCACAAGATTTCCCCCGTGTATGATAATGCAACAAATGCAAACATCACAAAAATGTAATTACGTTTTCCTAAGCTCATGACACTGAAGCTCGACATAGATGAATTGCAATATAAATTGCCAACATTGCCTGTAATGATGTTTTAACCCGCAACATCCCAAATCCGACATGGTATACGTCTGTTGTCCGGAAAACCGACACAATGAGCGCTACTCACCTAAACGGGGATATCAATCCCAAATAGATCTATTTATAACATTCTCGCTTACTCAGTAATTGACAGTTCACTATAATGGGCTCAGTGGGTTATCGCTACTTAGGCAAACACGTAATCATAATGTAAAAATGTCCACTTGTGTCTAATTGTAAAACAAAGCATGTTTCTCACCCTAAAGCTTGTAAATCATTATAAATGTAAAACGTGGGGCTATGAACTCACCTCGAGTGAATTGAATATCAAAGTATCACAAAAAATGCGTCACGGTAATGACCGAATGCAACCTAATTAAATATAGGTCGTATAAGTACTAAGCACTTTGATTAACTAATACCATATATAATTCTATATAGCTTCATCACCATCTAATCGCATTAGTGAAATCATATTTATAAGTTAAAAACGTTTATAAATAACATTTTTAAGCCTGTTTCTTATGTTTCTTAAGTCCACGCTTTCATATTAGAAAGATATATCAAAATATTACATTTTCATAATTTGAGTCCTCTGGTGAACAATACTTTTTACTGTTCATGGACTTTTATAAAATTATTTTTATAAAATTAATCGTCGTAAACTCGTAAATGTCGTATCTTATTCGTTTTAGCTCCGATTTTAGTGATTCTTTCGAGCACGTCTTCGTAATTATAAGTTCTATTTAATTAAACATTTTTTCCAAAATAAAATACCTGATGTGAACAGTAACTTTTATAAAAGTAATTATTATTGTAAACTTGCGAAATTCATAACTCCTTCGTTATTGATCCAAAAATTACGATTCTTAATATTTTAGAATCCTAAAATTATGTACTATGAGATAAAAATAACAAATCTTTTATATCAAAAGTGGTTTTTAATAAGTTTTTATAAAATTTCTTTTATAAACGCGTTTATTATCGTATAACTTGAAAATGCCGTATCTCCTTCGTTATAAATCGGTTTTTCAGTTTCTTACATTTTTGTTATCCTCATGAGATGTAGTATTTCTATTTTATAATAATATAAATAAATAATTATTTTTCGGAATTTGATCAGACCTTATGATAAAATAAATTTAAATATGTTTTAACTTGTTTTTGTAACTTTTTAGTTTATTAACTTTGTTACAAGTCCATCACAACACTTAACTCCACGTGTCTTATATACTTAAGGTCCTTAGTCCATGATTTGTCCAAATATTTGTCCAAGATAACAAGATCAACAAGTCCTTATATCACTTTTACTTATGAACTTATTAAGTAACTTTTTAAACCACTAGTTTATATATACTTTTTATGCATAAACCTCACATGTACAATACTTTTATTTCCATTACCACATGATATTATCACCCATATAACATATGTAGAAGTTTATTAAACCATGGTCACAAGTAAAAATCTATTTTTCATGTAAATAAGTTCATTGATGGTGATTAACTATATAGCCATTATATACACATAAAATTATGAATGTAAAGAGTTTAAGGTTTTTAGATAACCTTAATAAGATGTATGATGATGAACAACAAGATCTAAACCCTAGTTTAGATGATAAACCCAAGCTTCTAATATAAAGAAACCTAATTCCAAGTAAACCCTAATCTTGCATTTTCTTTGCTTAACCCTTTTAAATGCTTAACCAAGCCTTCAAACCTTCTTGGTATACCTTAGATATGATGTAGGAATACTTGTATGCTTGGTAAAATAAAAACTATGGATTGTGTATGGGTTTTGAATGTGTGTCGTGGGTTGAAGCATAAGGAAGAGAGAAATTGGTGAAGTTTTTCTTAAAGTAAATGAACGTGTATGTGTTATTCTTCACTAGTGTGCTTCCTTTTATACTTTTAAAGACTAGTCCAGACTTCTATTAGAACTGGTCAAGATTTCAAATGGACAATGAGAGGATTTAAGGAAGTGCTTTTGGTTCAAGATGGTAGGATTAGTCCTTTATAGTTTAATGAGCTTATGTTGTACAAATGACTTGGTAAGGTTTTTTTGTGCTAAATGTCCCCTCGGGAGCACTTTTGCACCGAAATATTAGGAGGGGAAGAGTACTAGTTGGTGTCTTGGCTACTTTATGGAAATATCAAGCATTTTTTTTGAACGACAACTTTATTAGGAACTAAGCAAGAAAGCTAGAAAAACCATTACAAACGAAATCAAATAAGGATTCTTAAGCAATACTCCAAGTAAAAGAATAGAAATCCTTATTAATACACCAGGTTAATGAAGGAAGAAACATATCGTCGAAAAGCACAGATCGCCTTGGAAGGAGAAGAATCAAAATCAATAGGTTGCGGAATCGACCAGTATGCCACAACTCGAAGTATAGAAAACGCCTTCAGAATGGTTCTTGCGCTTATCGGACAAATTGATAGAACTGAACCAAGAATACCAACTACAAAATGAAGAAACATCTTCCATTGGAGATTCCGCCATCGGCAAATATTTTGATAGCGGTTGCATTTGGCCCAGGTTACATGAAAAAAAGATGATCGGAGTCTTCTTTGCAACTTTTACAATTGGGCATAAGGAAGAATCCAATGAAACCCCTCTAGCTAGCAGATTACCACGAGTCGGGAGACGGTTGAGCCTAGCTCTCCAAGCAAATATATTAACTTTGATAGGCACAGACTTCACCAATCTGGTAACTACGTCTGCGGAAGGAAGAAAATGGTCATCTAAAGCAGATCGGATATCTTTAACATGAAAGACACCTTCACCATTGCAATCACAAATCCCTCTATTCTGAAGAAGAGAGAGGGAGACCGAACCCTGTAAACGAAAGTAACTCAGCACTGAGAACTTCAATCGTCCCTAACTTGCCTTCGTAAAGATCAGCAAAGCGAGGAATCACCAAACTTAGCGCGACTTAATTTGCTCTATTTCAGAATTCAGGCGTACAAACGAGGAAAAGCGAATAGATAGTAGGAACATCAATGGATCCAGGTGCTCCTAACCAAGATCATGGATATTGACCCTATCCCCAACACGAATCTTGCACCGAGAAAGAAAATCGAAGCCTTCCGAAGCAAGGAGTTGGACTTCACGCAGGATGACGCCCCAAACAGATTGAGTAGAATACGAATGAAGCTCCAGCCGAGGTCCATGAATGGCTCGAATAACATAGGACCAAAGAGATTGTAATTGAGAAAGGACCCCACTACCATTTGACAAGAAGAGCACGGTTTCAATGCAAAGAAAATCGATACCCCCCCCAAACCTCCATTTTTTCTTGACGAAAGCACCTTCTCCCACGCCAAACCACGAAATGTTCTACTATCCTGAGAATCGCCTCATTGAACAATTAATGCGAAGCATCTCCATACTGTTAGCACACGTTTTGGGAGCTTTATAAATCGAAGATTATAAATAGGGAAACCCCATAAAAATTTGATTACTTGTAGTTGTAAAGGTTGAATATAAATGTAATACTTGTACATTGTATGGTTTGGTTTATTTATTTTATGTACAATTCAGCTCACATGGATAACATAGGTGAATTTTTATAAAATTTTGAGCATTGGATATTAAATAAATATGGGTATTATGTTAAAGCGATTAGAGATAAGTTTGGTGGTTCGGGTATGCCCAAATGTATATTATCGCGGAACGTAAATACTTTACGTAACCAATAAAAATAAAAGGTGCAAAGTTAATAATTATACTCCAAATAATTATCTAACACTTGCTTGACGTAAACATTTAATTGTTTGATGCCCGTTTACGTTGAATGATCATTTTTAGTTTACGCGATTTAACTTAATACTTAAAATTAAAAGCAAACGCGTACAAGACTAAAAATAAATAGTGAAATAAATGACGTCGTAAATGACCCTAAAACACGAGGTGTTATACACCAAACATATTTTTCTCTTTGAAAACAACAGAAGGTCACCTCGTTGCTTGCTTATGACTTCGCTATGCTTGTTAGAAATATCTACCTACACCATAAACACTAGGGGTGAGCAAAAGAAACCGAAAAAACCGAAAACCAAAAAAACCGAACCAAAAAAACCGAACCAAAAAAACCGACCGAAACTAAAAACCAATGGTTCGGTTTTTAATTTTTCAAAAACCGAAAAATTTCGGTTCGGTTTCGGTTTTTGTCCAAAAACCGAACCGTAAAAACCGAACTGAACCGAACCAAACCAATTTTATAATAATAATAATTATTGTAATATAAATAAATAAATAATAAATCAAGAAATTTTAAATTTATATTTGTTTAGGATGAAATTATAATCTATGTTATGTTATTGGTTGTTATGTGATTGTGCGTGTAACTCGTGTTTACTTGACAATATATTGTTACATATATGACAATGATCATACTATGTGTATTTTCACATCCACGTGTGTTTCTCTCATTTGTGTGTGTATAATTGTATAATTTTGTATTTTTGTGTAAACATTATTAGGCTAATATTGACAAATTTTTTTTATAAAAATAACCAATTTTCTATGTAAAACAAGTTTATTAATATAAATTAACCACAACCAAATATAAATGGTTTGAAACCGAAAAAACCGAAAAACCGAACCGCAAAAACCGAGAAACCGAAAAAACCGAACCGCCAAAAACCGAGCGGTTTCGGTTTTTGGTTTTATAAAAACCGAATATTTCGGTTCGGTTTCGGTTTTAGCCAAAAACCGACCCAAACCGAACCGTGCACACCCCTAATAAACACTTTGAGAGACAATAACTTTGAGAATCTAGTTACCTTTCTGGATACGTGCATATACTTTTCTTGCAGAAACGGAACAAGAGCTAAAAGTGACTAGGGGCACAATTTTATTAAATGTAGTATATGAAAAAAACTAACAAAAATGTACGATTTTCGGGTTAAATGATTGAGTTACTGAAGACTAAAGTTCACGTTGAGACCGTGTATTTTACTTTACGAAACAAAATTTTTATCGGTGGTCTCATTGACAGCGTATGACTCCTTGTTTCTCGTCCTTATTTCTTGCATGTTGATGATCGCTTGATCCATATCAAGTATACGAGCATGCACTTAGACATTTTCAAGTTATTCTTCAACCTTTTCTTCTAGTGCTAAAAAAATATTTATTTTTGAATATCAACCTATTCTCATCACATACATATCAACTTGTTAAATTCTTAATTAATAAGTTGAGCAATTATACAACTTACTAATCATCAAAACGCTATTTCGTCTTTTTCTGCTTAGCCCATCAACAAAACATTCGGCCCAAAAAACTACACCATAAAACAAAATAACAGGCCCAAAAAGTAAAAAAAAAATTACAAGATGTACCCTTAACTTTTAACTATTTACGACTTTTTTATATGATAAAAATGTTATTTCGTCTTTTTCTGCTTATCCCATCAGCTTAGCCCATCAACAAAACATTCGGCCCAAAAACTGCACCACAAAACAAATAGCATGGCCCAAAAGTAAAAAAAATAAATTACAAAACGTACTCTTAACTTTTTACTATTTATGACTTTTTTATACTTAGCTTCCGGTTGAAATCAGAAAAACTAACAACAAAAAATGAACAAACTGTATGATGAAACGTACATTATTACTTTGTATTAAAGATTAGAATTCTTGGGCCGTGTTTTGGTAATTAAAAAAATTCACAGGTTCACGATTGCCAATGTAAAAAAAATAAAATAAAATCTAAACACATCTTCAAAATATATGAAAATTTACAAAACCAATCTTAAAGTTTGATCTATTTACGACTTTATATAACAAACTTTATTAATCAAATATGAAACGCATATTTATCTATTCATTCGGAAAAAAATGTCACTGAAAAGATCGCCGAATTGCGAACAAAACGAGCCAAATATCGTAATGCTTCTAACATGAATACGATTTGATAAAAAAAATTGAAGTTTAATATATAAGGCTGCATGGAGTGGTTCACCACCACTCACCGGACACGTTAGCGCCACATCAGCTTTCTCTCTTCAACTTTACCACTCACCAAACACACTTAATAACAACTCACCTTACCCACCATTTTTTTTATAAAATTACTTTGATTCATAAACTAAAAACGTAAACATAAATGTATGAAATTAATAAAAACGTAAGCTAAATTAAAAACTTTTATTCTTAAATTAAAAACATTACATAATAATAATAACATTACGTTAACATAATAATGTTAAGGTAATACATTAACCACTGCCACTACCAGGAACCGTATCCTTACGGAAAACCATAACCACATTCCTCATTGTAATGTTAAGGTAATGCATGGATGGTTTAGGAGAAAAAACTGAAATATTAGCAAGTAATAAAGCAGCCCTTATAGTAATATCCTTTCCATAACCACCGTCACTAATGACTTTGTAATGTATTGTTTCAGGTATTGTACCAGAGAGATCTTTCATAGTCACTGTGAGATCTCCAATCGCATTTGGAGAACAAGACTTCACTATTGCAACAACTTGGTTAAGTTTCTCATTTTTCAGAAAGTTTTTGATGTCTCCCAAACACCCAGTTACAGTGCCACCATTAGCATTCACATAGTCAGTAGCGCTAACCCATGCCCCACTCTTAAAATCCTCATCCTCACCCACATCCTCAACCATTTTCTTCATATATTCTTGTGTAGACATTACAGCCTCATCCAAACCAAGTAGAATATCCCTTTGTTTAAGCAGCTTGGCTGCTTGTACAATACCCGCAAGACCGTGTATTATCCTAACTAGATTTGGGGTTGAGGGAGATGGTTCAACACGTGTGCTACTAGAGGGACGAAGAACGGGTGTTAAATGGAGATCAGAATCATCTATATCAAGACTGAATTCCCATGGATCATTTTCGTTATTGAGATTGAAATCCATTTGAGAGAGTTGGATAAGAAGTTGTGTGAGAAAATGAACAATGGTAAAGGGGTATTTATAAGGGAAAAGTAGCCGTTGGAATTTAAAATTTGAAAATACAATACTGAATTTAAAATAACAATACTTTATTTAAAACATTACATTGAAAATACAATACTGAATTTAAAATAACAATCCTAGATTATTATTCTGACTCGTATTCTGAATCATATTTCACCTCAAATTCCAACATGAATTCCTCTTCATCAGCTTGTTTTTGCCTAATTTTCTCCTCCCGTTCTTTTTCATCCCTTGCTTCTTCTTCTAATGTTTCTCTTAAGGCTTCTTCATCTAGATGTAGTTGATGTAGCTCTTTCTCAGTAAGATATACATCACATATCTCATGGGTCTATGATGACGAACCACCTATATGGGTTTGTGAGCGATAGTTGTATTTTTCCCGTAGGCAAACTAATTTAGCATTCATTTGTTTTTCTATTTTTGCCGCCTTTTTATACATAGAAAGATTCAGCTCGTAATCTTTATCAGATCCTTCTTTTAAGAAATTGTCGATCAAAGCACAGCTCTCTTGTGGAATGTCATTACATTTCTCGTATGCTTTTCTAAGATCGTCTTTAGCTGTGCATGCATCGTCAAATTGCAAAGCTAAATCCAAAATCGCTTTCTGACGAACCATATCTTCGTCAATTACTTTTTGAACCAAAGCTTGGATTTCATCGTCGGTATGTGGAACCGAACAAGCCATTTTAAAAAGTTTATGAAAGTGTATATAAAAATGAGAGAGTTGTGTATAAAAATGAGTGAAGTAGTGGGTATTAATAGGTTAAAAATGGGGTTTTTAATATATATTTTTTAAATGGAACGGAAATAAAAATTAAGGGGCCCACATTTTATCACTCATCAAAGGTGAGTGGTTCACCTTCACCTTATCCACTCGCGCGCGAGTTTGAGGGTTCGACGTAAGGTTCACCATGGTGAATGGTGAAAGGTGAGGTGAAGAACCTCTCACTCCGTCTAGCCTAAGTATACGAAAAGTTACAAAATCGACCTTAAACTTTTACCTATTTACGACTTTTTATACAGCAAACTTTATTTATCAAATATGGAACGCATATCTATCGATTCATTCGCAAAAAAATGTCACCGAAAGGATCGTCGAATTGCGAACAAAACGAGCCTAATATTGTAACGCTTCTGACATGCGTACGATTTTATAAAAAAATGTTAAAGTTATATATATAAGTATACGAAAAGTTACAAAATCGACCTTAAAATTTACCCATATTTACGACTTTTTTATATAACAAACTTTATTTATCAAATATGCAACGCATACCTATCGATTCATTCGGGAAAAAAATGTCACTGAAAAGATCTTCGAATTGCGAACAAAACGAGCAAAATATTGCAACGTTTCTGACATGTGTACGATTTTATAAAAAATGTTGAAGTTTAATATATATTATTTAAATATTTACGAAAATAGCCATTGAGGTTATCGGTTCGTTGCACGATGAGTCCCAACGACAGACAAATAGAACTTGACGTTATCGGTCCGTCGAAAAATAGTCTCGCGCACTCCGTGCCGACACACGGAATACGAACCTCGTTGCCATTATATACAGGAATTCCTCATCTTGACTACCAGCAACCGTATTCAAATTTTCCAACCAAACTCATATTAACTACCACCGACCCACTATCCATTGTGCTCACTCTTTATATTATCCAATCAAGATTTAGCTTCAAACAACTTACTTGTGTCAAACTGATCGGTTGATTTTTCTTTCTTTTCTTTTGAGCCGACGGCACACAACAAACAGTAAGCAACAACTGATATCTTAATGAGTGAATTTACGTGATTTATGACTATCATCCTATGTAAAAATAAGAGGAAAACTGAAATTTCTATTATTGAGTTTCAACAAATATTCTAAGTACCAGACGTGCATTAAACAACGAACTTTGTGCTTTATTAAGATGACAATAACATCTATCATTAAGGTTAGTCGCAACCGGGACGGGGAGCTCAACAGGAACGCGGTCCTCCCTTTGGTTTGCTAGACTGTGACCGGATGAAATGGGATACAAAACAAGCCGTTGGTTAGTAAAAGTGGCCGTAGATTGTTGGTTTAATACATTTGATTGATTTGAATAAGCTTACCTTATAATACCTCAATATTTTTTTATTTTTATACACGCTTACATCCCCAATCTTTTATATACACACTTTAACTTCTCAACTCAAATAAATGAATTGTGCTTAAATTTTTTTAATGCAGATGAAGAAGACGAAGTTTATAGTCTCCGTCTAGAGTTTTTAAAAGATGTCGCTAGGTTTATTCATACTTTCACTTTTACAATCTCAAAAACCCTGCGAAACCTGGTAGATAGAGATTGTTGCGGTACTCATGATCGTTTAGTGATGGCTTACTTCGTTGAAAACTCAATGTAGACCAGAAAAAAATTCGGTACGTGGTTCCGAATGAGTCAAAAACTATTCACACGCATTGTTCAGGAATTAACTAACAATATGTCGTATTTTCAACAAAGTATTGGTTGCACGGGAAAAGTTAGCATTTCCTCGTTGATGAAGTGTACCTCTGCAATTCGTCAATTAGCATACCACACCGTTTATACAACGGATAGAATAGGAGGCATAGTCCACCAAATTTTCGAACGAAACTCACCTCACTTTTTAAACTCACCGAGGTGAGTTTTACCACCGGAGTGGCAACTCGCGCGCGACTTCATAAGCCACCGAGGTGAGTTTTGCCAAACTCACCTCCACTCCGTCCAGCCTTATATTTTCATAAAATCAAGTTTAAAAGTCTAAATTTTTAAGACTTTCTATAAATAAAATGTTCTAAATGCTTTATAATATATTAGCATGTTACCCGCGCAAAGCAGCGGTTTCGCGAGCATTAAAAATAAAAAAACTAAAAATTAATAAATATATATATCAAAATGGATGTTGAATTAAAAAACACAAAATTTTATAAAATATGGTAAAATTAAATCATAAAAAAATAAATAGATAAAAAGATATATTAATTTAAAAATAAAGGTGATTTTTTAATTAAGAAGTGACACATGTCACTTTAAGATGTGTTTTCCTAAAATGAGATGGATGATCAAGATTGCACATAACAAAAAGTTGTTACGAAAGATTGTTACATAAAATGAGATGGATGTGTTTGTTATTAAAAATGAATATTTTCATAAAAAGAAAAGGAAATGTCTGAATTTTCAGACTTTCTAAATATGAAAGTGTCTCAAATGCTTTATAATGTAGTTTCGACTAACATAGTACCTGTGCAAAGCATCGGTTTTAAGGGTATTAAAAATGAAAAACTACAAATTAATACAAATATATAAAAATGGATGTTGAATTAAAGAGCACACAATTTTAAAAAATATGATAGAAATTAGATCATAAAAAAATAAATAGATAATAAAATATTTCAATTTTAAAATAAAGATAGTTTTTTAATTTAGAAGTAACACATGTAACTCTAAGATGTGGTTCCTTAAAATGAGATGGATGATCAAAATTGCACATCCTTATATTTTCATAATCAGTAAGTTTAAAAGTTTGAATTTTTAAGACTTTTTAAAAATAAAATGTCCTAAATGCTTTATAATATAGTATAGAGTAACATGGTATATGCGCAAAGCAGCGGTTTACGAGGCACAAAAAATCAAAAAACTAAAAATTAATAAAACTATATCAAAATGGTTGTTGAATTAATATGCATAAACTTTAAGAAAATATGGTGAAATTAAATCATAAAAAAATAAATAGATAAAAAGATATTTCAATTTAAAAATACAGGTGGTTTTTTAATTAACAAGTGACACGTGTCTAATTAAGATGTGGTTCCTTAAAATGAGATGGATGGTTAAGATTGTACATCTTTATATTTCTATAATAAGTACGTTTAAAAGTCTGAATTTTTAAGACTTTCTAAAAATAAAATGTCTTAAATGCTTTATATAATAGAGTATATATATATATATAAAACATTTTATAAAACATGACTTAAAGTGACACAGAATATGAAAATATTTATTGATTTATTTATTTATATCGTATTTCTTATATATAATATACAAAAAGCGTTATACATAATAAATAAAGTTAAGAAATTATTCTTGCATATAATCTTTTTTATTTTTTATTTTTAAAAAATCATCGGAGTTGAATTAAAAAGATGTCACGTCTCACGCCTTAGCGTGTCTTTCCACGCCGCATCTCATGTCACACTTAGAGTCGACGCCTTGACCTATTTAATAACGTGGAGGTCGCGCCTTGTGCCTTAATGTCGTTATGGCACGCCCTTTTGAAGACTGCTAATTACTAGCATAATACCTGTGCAAAGCGACAATCACAATTAAACTTTGGTAATTTTTGCAAAGGATGTTAATTTATTATTCTTAATTTTTTGTTGGGAGAAGGGTGTATGTGTATAAAGAAATGAAAGATGTATTAGGAGAAATTTAATTTTTTTAAAAATTGAAACGTTGGCAGGGTTAAGTTTGAGGTGTCTAAATATTAAAATGATCTTTGAACTGAGGTTTGAGATTTTATTAGTTATGTGTATGCATTTTATAATATAAAAGAAGATATGGCTACTTGTAAACATGATTACAGTATGAGTATGATCAGTGTATAATTGCATCCGTTTTGGTTCGAGCATCTCCATAAGTACGTAGTAATGTTTAGCGATTATTAGGTTTCTATAGTCACGTGTTTTCAAGCTTCCACTCTCATTTGGTTATGGTATACTTGATTCCTCCTGATTTTGCTCTGATTCTACTTTGATCTCGCATGGTTTTTGATGCGTGATTTGCAAAGCAAGCTTTACAACCCTCTAGCCAGTGTACCTAACCGTTGTAATAATGTATAAAAAAAACCAGGAGGTTGATCGTTATATAAAGGAATGGTGAGCAATGTTTGTTGAGTATGACGAAATGATCTAAAGTGAAAAGATTTTGAATTAAACCAGAAACAAGTTCTTGAATCTCAATTCAAGAACAGATATACAACCAAAGATCAATCTCAATCAACCACGGTTACCATTCCTAATCAGGTATAACCCAATTATCTACCTTGATAATTGTACTATTACAACTCAGAAACTAACAACAAGATCAAGATGATCTCAACAATCTAAGGTTTACAATTTAGAGAGAGAGAGAGAGGAGCGTATAAATATAGAGAGAGAATGAAGCAGAGATATTATCAGCTCTGGCTCATTGGCTTGGGCTTATATACAGCTCCTCAAAGACATTCAGTAACTAACAGCTTTAGCCCCTCAACTTCTCTATAGCTTCCAAACACAGGCACTCAACTTTTTATAACTATAAACAAGAAACAACAAAATACATAATCAGTCCTTGAAGTATTTTTCAGGCTAAGAACACATATTTTAACTTCCCCTTTGATCTCAGCCTGTAAACAATCATATAAGCCCAGTTTTGAAATAAGCTTCTCATGCTAAAGCTTATCTATCCCTTTTGTAAAAACATCAGCTGTTTGATCAGCTTATTTTCTGAGTTTTGATTGCTCCTGATAAAAATAATTCTCTTACAAAATGCAAATCTATTTCAAGATGTTTAGTTCTCTCATGAAAGACAGGATTAGTAGCAATCTTAATTGCTTCTTGACGGTCTCAATACAGATTAACAGGTAAAACATTTTCCTATTTTAGATCTTTTAAAATCTTTAAGATCCAGACAGTTTCTGAAGTAGCTGAAGCCATAGCTCTATATTCCGCTTTAGCTATAGACTTAGAAAGGGTATTTTGCTTTTTTCTTTTCTATGAAATCAATGAACCATTTAAAAATAAGCAGAACCCAGTAACTGATTCTCTAATAACAAGACAATTGGCCCAGTCTACATCCATAAAAGTTTTAAGAGAAACTTTGGGACATCTTACTATGTGAACTCCTTTTCCAAGAGATCCCTTCAAGTATCTCAAAACCTCAAGTGCAATCTTAAGATGAGACTTGAGAGGCTTATGCATAAACTGACTAAGATAGTGTACAATATAAGATATATCAGGCCTAGTGTGAGTTAAATAAATAAGTTTTCCAATTAACTTTTGATATTTAGTTATTTTATCAATCACTGGATCACTAGCAGTTGGTTCATTAGAACTTTTCAGATTTTGTTCAAGAGGAACATCAAAAGGTTTGCAGGAAAGTAAGCCAAAATCAGACAAAAGATCAAGATAATATTTCCTTTGACTTAAACATAATCCCTTATTAGTTTTAATAACCTCAATTCCCAAAAATACTTTAACTTTCCCAAATCTTTTATTTGAAATTTACTTTTCAAAAAACTTTTAAACTCCTCAATATGAACCAAACTATTTCCAGTAATAATAATGTCATCCACATAAACAAGTAATGCAAGAAACATACCAGAATCAGATTTGGTAAATAAGGAATAATCACTCTTACTCTAAATGAAACCATTCTCAACTAATGCATGATTAAGCTTAGCTTTCTATTGTTTAGGTACTTGTTTCAATCCATACAAAGACTTGTTAAGTTTACATACTCTTTTATCATTCTTATCAAAGTATCCATCATGTAAGGACATATAAACAATTTCAGATCACCGTAAAGAAAGGCATTGTTAATATCAAGCTGAAATAAAGACCAATTATTTTGCACAACTAGATTAATTAAACATCTAACGGTAACAATCTTAACAACAGGAGAAAAAGTCTCATCAAAATCAATGCCCTCTTTCTGGTTAAAACCTTTAGCAACAAGTCTAGCTTTATACCTTTCAATCTCACCACTAGACTTGTATTTGATCTTAAACACCCATTTACTACCAATAGCCTTTTATCACTAGGTAATTTAGTTATTTCCCAAGTGTTATTTTCATATAAAGCATCCATCTCTTAGTTCATTGCATCTACCCAGTGCTGATCACTACTAGCTTCCCAAAAAGTTTTAGGCTCATGACTTTTATTTAGTTCAGTTACAAAACAAAAAATTTTAGAACTTAGTTTAGAATAGTTAACAAACTTCTCAAGACCAAACTTTACCTTAGAAGCCATGACAGAGTCATTATACCTCCTTGGTAAAGTAGTAACTCTATCAGACCTTCTTAAAGGCTGATGAGCTTATTTTGCACCCATAGGACTGGGAATATTATTATTAATAACCTCAGAATTGCTAAGTTGTTCTTCAAAGGTTACAACCATCTCATCCTCATCAGCAGACGCATTGGAACCACGAAGATTCCCCAAATCATCTTCATTATGGTCAATAGTTGGACTGCTATGATGAGGATGGCTGCTACCATCACTTTGAGAACTAGCATTGTCATTACTATCATCACAGGGTACACAAGGATCAACAATATGAACTTGATTAAAGAAATTAACATGATTGAGACCCTGATTATCATCACTATTAGGTGCAGAATCATTATCAGTCTTAAAAGGAAACACATTTTCAAAATATTTTATGGAAAACTAGAAGGGGGGGGGGGGGTTGAATAGTTTTTCCAATTTAAAATTTAAGGTTCAAAAATATTTGTCAATTATTTGTTATTTAGACGTAGCTAGAAATAAGCAAATAGCATCTCAACAAACATAAGTATATAAACAGGCAATAAACGTAAAGGATACAAGACATGGTTGTTTATAGTGGTCCGACTTCAAGGACACCTTCCTTGCCATACTCCACTCCCCGAGTCACCTACTTGAGAGTTCGTAATCACTAGACACCAAACTTCTTCAATCGGCGGAGAATCCTCACAACATTGCTTACCCTTTATCCGGTACTAAGCTAAATACCGGGTCCTATCACAGAAGAACCAATCCTATGTAGCTTACCCTTTATTCGGTACTAAGCAAAATACCGAGTCCTAATGTGGAAGGACCAACCCTATAATACTTACCCTTTAAAAGCTAAATACACAGTTCTAACATAGTTAGAACCAACCTCATAATATACAACCGAAATATCATTTTCTAACCTACTAGTATTTTTCTAAATACCCTCGACATATTACAAGAGTTGATTTGAATGAGTATGATATATGAAATGATGATGCGAGATCAGTACTTAGATCTTCATGTAATAGGAGATGCTTGCGACATGTGAGCCTTGTAGCTTGATCCCGTATGCAAACTCGGTACATCTTCTCCTATTAAGAAAATCACCAAAACTCTAATATGATATGAAACATGATATGAGATCAAAGGTTAGATAAATGCAAGATGAAATGTATGAGTGAATTAGTGCTAAAACAAGAGAAATGGTTTGGTATTTATAGGCAATACTGGTACTTTAGCCCTGTTCCGCCAGTTCCTTTTGTAGAAGGGAACTGACCAGTATAACAAAATGGAACCTGCTCTTACTATGCATAGGTTCTAGCAGTGCCTAATGTGTTTTAAAAGCTTTAAGTTTATAAGACTAGAATTACTGATTATTAAATGGAAACACACGGGTAAAGTATAACCCATGTATGTAATATAATATTTCAGATGAGATATGATTGATGATGAATTCAATAATAAAGGAGTATGACTACTCGGATAGCGTCATATAATGCCTCAACAATGGTAATGATTACGATCTTTGATTTTTGCACTTAACTTATAAAAAGGTTTTTTCATCAAAAAACGTTTTCACAAATCAACTTGTTTTAACTTAAGACTTATATTAGTTAACTTAATCAGATTTGTCACGCAAATAATCAAGTTAGTATTATATCAAATCTATTTTGTTATCAAATAACGTAAGCGGATTTATCCAACCAAATGATAAATACCATACACAAATCTTTAAAACAATATAGCATACAACAGGTCTTTCGACCTATACCGTTATGCGTATACAATCAAAGTTGATGAACAAGTTAATAAGATAAGACACGATAGGATTTCAACATAAGCTTAAGATTAACAAGATTGTAATAATACCAAATACTTATTTATTATATTAACATCACCGAGTAGTCATGAGAGATTTAGCGTCTCATGGCTAATGAGTTCATAATAACAAAATGAAATAGATAGATAAGAAACATACAAGATCCGGATAGGCTATGGAGCATAAACACAACCCGTATACAAGTATCGACTCTTACTAAACCCGTTATTTTACTAAAAACTATAATACTTCTTCGTCTTTGCTGGAATTTCGTGCTAAAAACCCAGATTGATAAAGATTATGAGAGAGATTTGATAGTGAAGTGTGTGTAATGATATATGAAATGGCTAGAAGTCCTCTCTATTTATAGGCTGTGAGAGGCCAGAAGTGCGACGCACTTTATTATAAGTGTGGCGTACTTGGCTTATATCGGTTCATTCTTCATTAATGCTTGGGGAAAGTGCCACGCACATTCTGGGAAAACCGGCGCACTTTGTGTCTTTAATGGCTTCATTGATTTCGTTGATAAGTACGGCGTACTTTATTATAAGTGCGGTGCACTTCTTTGCGATTTTAGACTTAATTATTTCTTTTCTTCTAACTTTGCTTCCAATGGGTATAAACACTTGTAATTTGAATACTTTGAGCTCGTACCGTCTTTAAGTGAACCTGCACATATTCATGCTATTAAGTATCGAAAGTTCACGAGAAATGATAAAATATATACAAATAACGCCGCCTAAAAAATGTATAATTAATGCGTTATCAAATCCCTCCACACTTATGTAACAATTCACATTTTCATATCTTATTACGTCAATAAATATTCAACTATTTATTTTAAACTTCTACGCGTTTACTTTTAAATTTCACCGTTTAGTTACATCGCATAAACTAAAAATCAACGATCAACGTAAAGGGGCACCAAACAATTAAAAGTATACGTCAAGCAAGCATTATATTATTTTTACGAATGTAATAATCAACTTTTTATATTTTATTTTTATTGGTTACGTAAAAAGTATTACTTGTTCGCGAATAAAATACATTGCATACCCGAAGAGCACCAATACCTAGCTATACCTCAATCAACTACCCACAATTATACCCAATGCTCAAAAATTAAATAATTACTTATGACTAAACGTATGTAGCCGGATTTATATAGATGCAACACAAAAGATATTTATTTTTGACTTTGTAAAACGCAACATGTGTTAATAAGATTTTCAAGCAACCTTCTTACAATACCAACTTACTTACACATACCATGCTAATCTTACACCAAGCCATCCCATTTTCTCCCAACTCTTCTATTGTGTAAGATGTTGTCTACAAGATATTTTAGCTATATAATTGGACCCTATTTGCAAAGTATACACACACTTCATTTTACTTAGCAAGAAAAACACAAAAATCCTCTCCCTTTGTGTTGAAAGCCCACGGCTCACTCCTCACCCCTAAATAAATTCATAGCTTTAATTTTCTAAGGCAATACAAGTATAAAAGGGTTGATATTAAACATATCTAAGTTATTACAAAGAGTATTGGAAGCTTGGTTGGGTGATTTAAAGAGTTTACAAGTATAAAAAGTTAGGGTTTTCCTAGGGTTTTCTTGATTTGAAACTAGGGTTTCTTGGTTAATACTTGGGGTTTGATTGTTTGTATCATCTTCACTCATCATATTAAGATCTTGTATAAACCCTAATCTCTTCAAATCATTCATTTTATATTTTATATAATTGTTATATGGTTAATCATCACCTAGTTATATTTTATACATGTTTGTAAAATAAATCAAGTTTATGTAAACTCAATAAATACTTGTTCATGGTAAATGTGATGTTTAAAATAAAAGAACATGTCTTATTTAAGGATTTACAAGCAATGGATAATTTATATAATTATTTGTAAAGTTATGGTTAATTATTTAATTATATGGTTTATGTAAGTAAATAATTATGGTGGACATTTTATCTTGGACAATCATTATTGACACAAACTAAAGAACTCAAAACATATAAGATTTGTGGTATAAACGATAAAGTATTGTAGAGGACTTGTAGTAAGTTAATCATGTTAAAAACCTATAAAAACAATTGTTTTAAACATTTTTGCAAAAACTCTTAAACCTTTTGTTTTAATTTAGCAAAATAAATATTTATTTTATATTTTAGTAAAATACTACATATTATGACGATCGTAAACATATAAAGAACTCAAAAATTCAAATTATAACGAAGAAGTTACGCTATTTACAAGTTTACAATAATAAGTGCTTTTATAAAAATAATTTTATAAAAATAAGTACTGTTCACAGTAGTGACTTTATGGAAAATATTTTACTTGGATAGAACTTTTAATTACGAAGACGTGCTCGAAAGAATCACTAAAGACGGAATTAAAATGAGTAAGTTATGATATTTACAAGATTACGATAATTAAATATATAAAAATAGTTTTATAAAATTTATAAAAACAGTAAAAGTTACTGTTCATCAGTAATAAAAATATTATAAATATAATATTTTGATAAATCTTCTTAATACGAAATCGTAAACATAAAGAACGTATAAAACGGAGTTAAAACGAAAAAGATATAAGGTTTATAAAACCTTATGCACTATTTTTATCATGGTTCTAAAAGGCACGCAAAGGCGCGAGGCGTGACCTCCACGCCACACAATAGACCAAGGCTTGGGCTTAAGGCTTGACGTGAGATGAAGACTGAAAAAACGTGATAAGACGCGATAAAAATCGTATTTTTATATAGAAATGAAAAAGATTACATGCAAAGATAGTTACTTGACTTTATTCGTTATGTATGACACTTTTTGTAAACTCAATATATTTGTAATATGATATAAATATATAAATTTATAAATATTTTCATATTTTGTGCCGCTTTAAGTCACGCCTTAAAAACGTCATGACTCGTCATGGCTCGCAAAGGCGTGAGGCTTGACCATGCCGTCACGACACGCCTTACGCTATTTATAACCTTGTTTAAACATAAATTAAACTAAGTATAAAAAGACTTGTTGATAAAGCAAAGGGTTAAGTCTATATATTAACAACGTACTTTCTTAATTTTACACATCTAGGTAACCAACTTTGAATATTACCAATATAGTCATTCAAATCGGCTAATTTTTGACGATATAAGTAAT
>BQNB010084585.1:3464-27796 GCA_026074375.1 Tanacetum coccineum | reverse complement strand
GTCCGGGTGACTAGCTATCACAGGGAACGAACGTTATAGCTTGTCAAACTAGGGATGTTTCGGGTTAGAACATCGGACTGGGATGAGCAACAATATTTTGCGAACAAGACTGTTGACCTTCAGTGTCATGAGCTTAGAGCAACAGTAATTGCATTTTGTGATTGTTTGCATATGTTGTAGCATCACAGGGAAAGTCTTGTGGTCCTGCATAATTTAATTACTTAAACCTATGAATTCACCAACAATTTGGTTGATGTTTTAAGCAATGTTTTCAGGAGGTCAATAGGCACGAGGTGCTAGGGATGCATTAGGTTACATTTTGGGATTGCACGCTTAAAGACTTAGGTGCATCATATTTTGGGAAATGTATTGTCAACTTTTGTAATATTCAACAATGAACAAGTAAAGCTATACGCTTTTGTATTATATTTTTCAATTAAATCAAATGTATCAGTTTAAAGACTTTTTGTGTCGTTCTTATATATCTTGTGCTATTGATCATCGAAGTAACACGCCCCGGATATCCTTATTCCGCTGCGACCCAATTTGGGGGTGTTACAGATTGGTATCAAGAGCCAAGGTTATAGAGAACCAGGTCAAAATGTTTTTGCTGGACTATAACCATTTTCAAACATTGCATTCATAAAAAAGGTTTTTATGGGACACACACTAGTTGTTTGCATTAGTTAGTTTTACTAGATGCTTACATGACACACTAGTTGATTGCATTAGTGGGACTAGATGCATTCATAATTGATATACGTGTTTATATTATAGTACGTATATTACTATGAGGGTATATTGTATATATACAAAGATGAGTTTGCATTCTTTCGCGCAACTCTGCAATTATTTATATAAGGGTTATTTATATAAATAGGGGAATATTTCTTTAGGCAAGGTAGTACGATAAGCTCGTAGGTCCTAAGCGCTACCTAAACATTAAGCTATCGAATATGATACCTTACCATCATTCATTTATGCCATAAGTGCATACTCGTATTTACCATACCAGCCTTATATAATATATTTATATAAGTTAAGTTTTGCTCGTTGCAAGCAGTTATGTTTTCATTATCGACGGTTACCTACACGTCTGTTTATATTAATTCTGAGCCATGGAGATTCCAGTGAGCTTCTGATAAGGAGATAGAGGGACCAATGAAGGATCAGCCTCCATCTGCTGATGCCTCACCTACATCCCTATCACTAGGCTACATTGCTGACTCCGATCTAGAAAAGGATAAGGAGGACCCTGAGGAGGACGAGGAGGAAGAGGAGCACATAGCTTCGGCCGACCCTTCTGCGGTACCTACAAATGATCCTGTCCCCTCAAGCTGAGAATACAGAGGCATTTAAGACTGATAAGTCTACTTCTACACAACCCACCTCTCCACACCATATCATCTTGTCTTTTGAAACCAAATCCCGTGCAGTACGGATGTCTATTTAATACCATACTCCACGATCACCATCTACTGAGGCATGCATTACTGAGTTGCTGCTGCACTACCTTTATCATCACCAAAGAATATTAAGTCACTTAAAGATAACATAAGAGGCTAGCATCTAGAATCTTGAGAGGCACCCTGGCCCATAGACAAATAGATTTGTCAGTCAGAGATGTTGAGTACACACTTAAGATTACATAAGAGTTTAGCATATAGAAATCTTGAGAGGCTCCTGGCCATAGTACAAATTTGATTTGTCAGTGTAGCTTATTTTGGTATTCCCACTTAACTTGTGTATACTCGGTTGGTGTGTTTAATAAAAAAGCTTGTACTCTTTTTACCATGTTAAAAACGATGTATTTAGTATTAACTTACGTGGTTGGTTATGATCATGCTACTGTACTCGATGGGGATTTTATTTTTGTCATGGTGCTGTTAATCTTATATCTAACGATAACGTAGTCTCACATTACTACTTGTTGGGATCATGGAGCGTCTTGATTTTCCCTTGAATGAAATTCATATACATTTTGTTCCCGTGGTTTTCAGGAAAACAATAACAACTATTGATTAAGGGATGGAGTGTTGAGGAATTTGAGCGGGTGTAGCCTCAGCGAGTGGCTAATGCTATCGGGGCTGTTGCATTTATGAGACGAATAATAATAAACAAAACCATAACATGGCCGTAAGTCATTATGACTGACACCGAACAACAAGAATGCAAGGTAGCAGAGCAATGCTAACAACAAGAGAAAGTGGGGAAGGTAACACACAATGTGGCAATTATTGTAAAGGGCAGGAATTGCATGAAGTTTGGCCACATGACCCAGGGGGGTAGAAACTCCTAATACTGATAGGATTCAAATGAACTCAAACATGTTATGAAGTACTGGTTAGTCGGAGACATTCAAGTGTTATGTGCCCATTAGGGATGTGTTTCAGAAACATGTGAACAAAATGATCAGCACTCTTTACGAACGACAGGGGCTGAGAATAAGAAGAGTTAATAAACACTTCCAGAACAATCAGAACCAACAACAGCCGAACAAGAGGCAAAATACTAGCAAAGCTTACGCTACAGGGCACGAGGAGAAGAAATATTATGGCGGGTCCAAGCCGTTGTGTCCTAAATGCAACTATTCATCATGATAGTCCATGTGCCTTAACAAAGGCACAGTGCAAACATAGTGGGCCATCTGGATCGTAATATAGGAGTCCGTCCCAAATGACAATACTACTAACAACAAAGAGGAATGGGGTCAAATCAGAAGGCTAATGTTGTATGAATGTGGGAATCAGGGCACTTCAAGAAGGGATTGCCCAGGCGAAAGAACCAAGTCATAAAAAAACCAAATTGGAGATGGAGTGGTGATACATTTAGTAGAAAATGGGGAAAAAACCGATCAAGGAACTAACAACATTAAAGATGAGATCAAAGTTTAAAAAGAGGAAAGTTGTCGCGCTTTGCCGTAATAAATCCTTAAGTTGAAGTATTTAGACTTTATCTCCTTAGGAGTACTCGTTGTATTTTTTTCCCCTTAAATTTCAGTTGTTTAGAATGATTTCAAATTATATATCAAATTATCGTATTATGAGAATTTCGGTCAATATTAATATTGGTTAACATATTTACTCTTACAAAATACCTCTCATGAATATCATGAAATTAAAATGTTTATTTATGACGAAAATGAGCTAATGAATTGTTAGTCCTCAAATTATACATGGCCTGATGAAACTATGTATAATTCGGGGAGGTCCATGCCGTGATAAGATAGTCACTCTAAAAAACATCTATGTTAAGGAAAAAAATTTTTACTTATATCATGTTTTGTGTGAATATTCATTGAAGCGTTTACTTTTGGAATATCAAGTTAGTGAGTAAACCAAATATCAAACTAAGCAGACCATCACTCTGTACTTACTATAGAAGTTGGCCTCATCTTTATTCCAAAATCCTAAACCAAGAAGATTGTTTGCAATCCTCTGCGAGTAACGAACCATTAATAATACCATCGGTACGGAAGTAATCAGGGAAATGCAGTCATAAAAAATTAAATATATTTCGTCCACACTAAAACGCAAAGTACATGCAAAAAAGGTATTTCATATCTTTTTGGCACATGTCATGGAATACAGGAGGTGGAAGACAAGTCGGAGAAGAAGCGACTTGATAATGTACGGGATTTTCCTGAAGTATTTCCCGAGGACTTGCCGGGTCTTCCTCCGACTCGTCAAGTGGAATTCCTATATCGATCTGGTACCCTGGTTGCCGCACCCCGTAGCACGGGCGCCTTACGATTGAGCCATTCCGAAAATGTAAGAGTTGTCGGACACAACTGAAGGAGCTGTAGAACTATCTGACAAAGGCTTTATAAGACCTAGTTCCTCACCCTGGGGAGCTCTGGTCTTGTTTGTCAAGAAGAAGGACGAATGTGCATTGATTACCGGGAATTGAATAAACTAACGGTGAAGAACCGTTATCCGCTCCCAAGAATTAATGATTTATTTGATCAGCTTCAAGGGTCGAGTGTCTACTCAAAGATCGACCTAAGGTCAGGTTATCACCAACTGAGGGTTCGAGAAGAAGACATTCCAAAAACCGCTTTCAGAACCCGTTAGGGCCATTATGAATTTCAAGTTATGCCATTTGGTTTGACAAACGCACCTGCCGTATTCATGGACCTTATGAATCGGGTGTGCAAACCATATCTGGATAAATTCGTGATTGTCTTTATTGACGATATTCTGATATATTCAAAGAATAAGCAAGAACACGAAGAACACCTCAAGCTAATCTTAGAGTTGCTTAAGAAAGAGGAGTTGTATGCCAAGTTTTCCAAGTGTGAATTTTGGATTCCTAAAGTACAGTTCCTAGGTCACGTGATTGATAGTAAAGGCATCTACGTGGATCCTGCCAAGACCGAATCCATTAAAGATTGGGCATCTCCTAAGTCACCAACAAAGATTCGTCAATTTTTAGGTCTTGCTGGGTATTATCCAAGATTTATCGAAGGATTTTTGAAGATCGCCCAACCAATGACCAAGCTTACTCAGAAGAAGGTCAAGTTTGTTTGGGGTGATAAACAAGAAGCAGCTTTTCAACTGTTGAAGCAGAAGTTGTGTAGTGCACCAATCCTGGCTTTACCTGAAGGAAGTGAAGACTTTATCGCATACTGCGATGCTTCAAAGAAGGGTTTGGGCGCTGTGTTGATGCAGAGAGAGAAGGTGATTGCTTATGCATCACGCCAACTGAAGATCCATGAGAAAAACTATACAACTCATGATTTGGAACTTGGAGCAGTAGTGTTCGCTCTTAAGATTTGGAGGCACTATCGGTACGGAACCAAGTGTACAGTGTTCACTAATCATAAGAGCTTACAACAGATTCTTGATCAAAAAGAACTGAACATGAGACAACGCCGATGGTTAGAGCTGCTCAGTTATTACGATTGCGATATTTGTTATCACTCGGGGAAAGCAAATGTCGTTGCTGATGCTTTGAGCAAGAAAGAACGAGAACCACCGTTAAGGGTTCGAGCTTTAGTCATGACTATTAGCTTGGATCTTCCCAAACAAATCTTGAATGCTCAGACTGAAGCACGAAAACCAGAGAATATCAAGAATGAAGATGTTGGAGGAATGTTGGTTGAAAACGCTAAAAATCCAGAGGCGATTAGGACGGAAAAGTTAGAACCCCATGCGGATAGAACCCTATGCCTTAATGGCAGGAGTTGGTTACCTTGTTATGGCGATTTGCGGACTGTGATTATGTACGAGTCCCACAAGACAAAATACTCTATTCATCCGGGTTCTGACAAGATGTACCAGGATATGAAGAAACTATATTGGTGGCCTAATATGAAGGCTGACATCGCCACCTATGTTAGCAAGTGTTTGACCTGTGCTAAGGTCAAGGCTGAACAACAAAGGCCATCAGGATTGTTGGTACAGCCCGAGATACCTCAATAGAAGTGGGACAACATCACCATGGATTTTGTCACGAAGCTTCCTAAGTCGTCGCAAGGCTACGACACTATTTGGATGATTGTTGACCGACTTACCAAGTCTGTTATCTTTGTACCAATGAGGGAAACTAATCCCATGAATAAACTGGCAAGAATTTACCTAAAGAAGGTTGTCACGAGGCATGGAATGCCCATCTCAATCATTTGTGATCGCAACCCTAGGTTCGCATTAAATTTCTGGAGGTCACTTCAGAAGGCTTTGGGTACTAGGTTGGATATGAGTACTGTGTACCATCCACAAACAGACAACAAAGCGAGAGGACCATTCAAACTCTCGAGGATATGTTGCGTGCTTGTGTGATCGACTTTGGAAAGGGTTGGGTTAACCATTTACCCTTAGTCGAGTTCTCATATAACAATAGCTATCACGCTAGCATCGAGGCTACACCATTTGAAACACTTTACGGTTGAAAGTGTCGTTCACCTGTGTGTGGGGCCGAGGTGGGAGAAGTTCAACTCATCGGTCCGGAAATGGTTCAATAGACGACCAAGAAGATCGTCCAGATCAAGCAAAGAATACAAGCCACACATGATAGGAAAAAGAGTTACGCCTATTTAAAGCGTAAGCCAATGTAAATTCGAGTTGGGGATAATGTTATACTTAAGGTTTTGCCTTGGAATGGGGTCGTATGTTTTGGCAAACGGGGGGGGGGGGGAGTTAAACCCTAGGTATGTCGGACCATTCAAGGTGTTGGAAAAGGTTGGAGCCGTTGCTTACAAGCTTGAGCTTCCTCAAGAGTTGAACAGGGTTCACAATACGTTTTACGTATCCAACATGAAACAGTGCCATGCAGACGAACCATTAACCGTTCTATGGGATGGACTTCATATTAATGACAAACTTTATTTTGTCGAGGAACCAGTAATAATCATGGATCGTGATATTAAACGATTGAAGCAAAGCCGCATCCCGCTGGTCAAGGTTCGATGGAACTTGAGGAAAGGTCCTGAGTTCACATGGGAACGCGAAGACCAATTCAAGAAAAAGTATCCGCATCTTTTCACCAATCGCGCATCTTCTTCTAATGACACGTCGTAAAGCTTTGAGGATAAAGCTCATTTAACGGGGGAGACTATAACACCCCGTGTTTTAGGATCATTTACGTCGTCAATAAATTCACTAATTATTGATTGTGTTGTATGCGTTTGCTTATGAACCGTAAACGTTAGGTTAAATCGCGTAAGCTAAAAATTATCGTTCAATGTAAACGGGCATCAAACAATTAAATGTTTACATCAAGAAAGTGTTAAGTAATTATTTTGAGGATAATTATTAACTTTGTATATTTTTTTTATTGGTTATGTAAAGTGTTTACGTTTCGCAATAAAATACGTTTTGGCATACCCGGAACCACCAAAACTTTTCTACGCTTCAACAAATACCCACTTTTATACCCAATACTTAAAAATCACAAAAATATATCATACATATGCATGTATAGCCAGATATATAGAGATGAATACAAAATTATCTAGTTTAAAAACACCACTCCTTATTTTTATGAGATTATGTCTCATTTAGGGAACCAACAACCCTTAGTCTCCAAGTTTTGACCAAAGACCAAGACCGTGGACTTTCTTAAGACCCTCATGGTGTCTCCTTGACTAGTCCTAAAGCTTTATAATACAAGTAGCAAGAGATAACACATACATGTCCATTTCCTTAGTGTGAAAAACCAAAAACACTCACCCTTTTTCCTTCAATAAGCCACGGCAAACAAACCCCCATTTAAGCAATCCATACCTTGATTTTCTAAGAGCATACACACATACACACATCATTCCTAAGATATACTAAGATGTTTCCAAGCCTTGGTTAACCATTTACAAGTATTGAAGCAAGTTTTGCTAAGATTAGGGTTTTCCAAGAAAACTAGGATTTTCAAGTGTGCAAGCCTGGGTTTAAAGTCTAAACAAGGGTTTAGGATATATTTCTCATCATCATACATCATAAGGTCATCTAGAACTCTTTATGTTCTTACATTTATCATTATATGCATATGTTATTTCTTTATAGCAAAATCACCATTTAGGACTTTTAAATATGTAAAAAGAGTTTTTACTTGTAATCATGGATTTGTGCACTTTTACATATGATATGTTATTGTTAATATCATGATAAAATGGACATAGAAGTATTGTACCATGTTGATTTAGTATAAAAATAATTATGTACAAATTAGGGTTTATAAAGTTTACTTAATATGTTACAAGTAAAAGTAATGCAAATGACATGTTAATCTTGTTTATGGACTTTTGATGATGTTATATGAACACTAAAATAAGGTTATATTAGAAGTATAACTTATATTATGAGTTATTAAGAACTTGTGAAAATTTACTTAGTTGAAAAGTATAATAAAACAAGTCGCGTTAAAACAAATAAGTGTATATTTATGTATCATAAGGGGGCTGTTTGGTTTCGAAATCCAAACTGTGGGTTTGACATTTTTAAAAATGATATTACATCTCGATGACGAATTCAAAAAAGGTAAAGAAAATCGAAAAAAAAGGATTATAACGGAAAAAGATACGCATTAATATTACAAAAAAAAATAAGTTATACGTTAATTAAACGGATTTATAAAATAACTTTTATAAATATTATACAAAACAGAAAGTTTGGTAGTTTTAACAGATTATACATATTTTTAGGATTCCAAAACAATATGAAATTAATTTTTCGATTCAAAACGAAGATAGAAGTTATGATTCGCAAGTTTTTATACTTAAAATGTATAAAAAATATTTTTTATAATAAGTTCTTGTTCTATGACAAAGATATAAATTAATTTTTTTAAACTTCAATAAATAAATAGATCTTTCAATTACTGAGAACGATGCTCGATTGAATTACTACAAAACGGAGCTAAAAAGAATAATAAATACGACGTTTACGATAATTTCGTGTATATAAAAATAATTTTATAAAATATGAAAACAGTAAAATTAATATTCACAGCAGGAACCCGCTTATTAAAAAATGTGGTTTAATTTTGATAACAGATTAGTGGTCGAAGGAATCGCTAAAATCGGGATTTTAAACCCCACCAAACAAGTTATTGCTGTTACATGTAATTACGACCAATTAAATTTATAAAACGTCATGATAGGAAAGTACTGTTAATCAGAAGGTTTATAAAATATAAAATGAGTAATATTTTATACATCATCTAAATACAATGGACATGGACGTAAGAAACGCCAGAAACGGGTTTAAAACGGGAAAGTCTAGGCTAGTTTTACTAAAACGATAAATTATAACTGTTTTCACTATATAACAAACGATTTTTAAATTTTACAAAATAGCGTTGATGAAGCTATATAGAAATTTATGTGAGTTATCAATGTACTATATTACTACGGTAGTTTCATAATGAGGCCTTTTCGGCGTGGTGGTGTGGGTGGAGTATCGACGAGTTATTGGATTTACGATTTTTAAAGTGTCATAGCTCCCCTTATACGTCACTATTTCATTACCTCTTACTAAATTATGGATAGCTACTGAACGATAGTACGATGTAACTACATAGACTTGTATATGATGTTAGTCATACCAAAGGATTAGTGCTTATACGGAAAATTATGTTATTTTAGGTTGCATTGATATTTACGTGCGCGCTATCTGTGATTATTTGGATTAACAGTAATACAAGGTGAGGTTCATTGCCCACATTTTTAGGATTTTAATGATATTGTATAAATTTGGGGTGGAAACATGATTTTGTTTTATAAATTGGAAGCAAGTTTATATTTTTATATAGATTACGTGTTTGCCTAAGTAGCGGATAACCAACAGTTGAGCCCATTATAATGGAACTGTCAATTGCATAATTACTGTGGTTTGTGATTACATTATGTGAGCGCGAATGTTATGAATAGATCTATTTGGGAATTGACTTCCCGTTCGGGTGTGATTAGCTATCTCCGGGAACGGATCGTTATATCATGTAGGGATTTGGGATGTTAGGGTTGAAAATCTGATCAGGCAGAATTAGCAAGAATTTTATTATTGCGAATTATTAAATGTAGTGGATTCAGTGTTGAGCTTAGGAAAACGTAATCGGATTTTGTGATGTCTGCATCTGTTGCATTATCATGGGGAAAGTCTTGCGGTCCTGCATATTAATATTTACTAATCTATGAATTCACCAACATTTTTGTTGACGTTTTAAAGCAATGTTTTCAGGTGGTCAATAGGCACGAGGTGCCAGGGATACATTGGTGACACTTTTGGTTATCACGCTAAAGATTTGGATGTAATATGTTTTGGGAAATGTATTGTCAATCTTTGTAATATCAAACACTGAACAAGTAAAGTTGCATGCTTTGTGTAACAAGTCTTTTATCAAATCCAATGTATCATTTTTAAACGACTTTTTGTCGTTCTAATATATCTTGTGCAATGTTATTGATCTGAGAAGTAACACGCCCCGGATATCCGTATTCCGCTGCGACCCAATTTAGGGGTGTTACAAATCAACTAAAACAGTAAAATAGAATTTAATAAAACCGATAAGAATTAATAAAACAGTGAATAAACAGAAACATCAAAATAGATTTTAATAAAATTGGCAGACTTGTCAAAATAAATAAAATAGATTTTAATAAAACATGTGATCTTATCATAATTTTTTGAAAAAATAAAATCTTAATACATTTAAACCAGTTAGCCCTTTGCCCCTTTGATTACAATATATTATCTTAGCTAAAAACGTTTTAGTTTATCTGTTTGTATGGGATTAAAAGCTATATAATCAAGGGTTCGTACAAATTCAAGACATGCCAATTTTCCTAAGGTTCAATAATTTTACTATTTATTGAATCTTAGTACAAATAACATATCTTAAACATCTATTCCAAACACCCAACAATTTTACACCCAATAGTATATATGTAAAAAAAACATTTTCTTGGGATATAAGATTGAAATAGTTTTATAATTTTTTTTAACAAAGCACCTAAATGTTGACTCATGAAATTTTAATATTCAAATCTATAATTCTATACCTTCTATGTGTTCATTAACCATACAATACAAAGTTTATTTGTTTAAAAATTGAAGCTACTTGGTTAATAATCGCCAAATACATTTATTAAGTGATGAAACAATTGGACGAGGAGATCATATACAAGATTGAGTACCAATTTATTACTGGTTACACGTATGTTTACTTATATTTTATTATCTTCTTTGTTTAGTCGTGGTTGAGGAGAAAATCGACCATAATGGCATAATGCAACTCGTTTTTTTTTCTTCAATTCCATGCCATCATGTATAGTGTTGTTTGTACGCTAAAGTAAAGATTTTCTTGTGGGGGGTTTTAATACTACCCACAATGGTTGCACCTTTTCACATTTCACTTTAGCGCTACCCCACCATTCACTTCTCCTCACAACCTAATGTTTATTGTATACCAACAGACTCTAAAAAACCCTAATGGCGACTGGCGGATCCCTCCTCCTTTGGAATCCTAAAACAACTTCTGATCTACTACCTTCCTTTTGCATCGTTCTTGCTAAGGTCCTATTATTGTGAGCATCATCATGTGTGATTCGATCCCCTATAATGAAGTGCCTTACAAGTTAGTTTTGCTTAGGAACCATAGGGATTAGATTTTTTGTTTTTAGGGTTTCACTTTTCTTTTGTGCCTCTTGTCGCATCTGGTAATTTTAATTCGTTTATCTCATGGGGGATCGTCGTTCGTTTAATTCTAAAGAGGATCTTACTCAGAAGATTTCTAAATCAGTATTTGTTACGAATTTTCCTGAACATGTTTCTGCTCGTAACCTGTGGAATGTTTGTAAAACTTTTGTCAGGTTGTTGACATTTACATTCCGTTAAAGAAATCTAAAGCAGGTAAGAAATTTGCTTTTGTTTGATTTTTAAAGGTGGATAATTTGGATCGTCTTATTGATAACCTGTGCACTATTTGGATTGGTAGATTACGTTTGCATGCTAATCAAGTTAGATACCAAAGGGAAACTAGGGCTTCTTCATTTAAATCCACAAAAGTAAATGAGGGTTCTGTTAAAAATTCTTTCGCTTCTGTTTTGAAAGCTGGTAACCAGACTCCTACCTTGGCTTCTGAGTCATTTCCGGACATTGTACTCAATGATTCATGTATAATGGAAAAAGATTTGTCTTGTTCCTTAATGGGGAATGTAAAGGACATCAATGCTCTATCAAATCTTTATGTTATCTTTCCTAAGGAAGGATTTGAAAACATTAATCTCACATATTTAGGTGGTTTCTGGGTCCTTATTGAAGCTGATTCGATTGCCTCTAAGGAAAAAATTAGTAAGCATATTGGTTTCACATCCTGGTTTAAAGAACTTCTCCCAGCTAGCAATGCTTTTGTTAGTAAAGAAAGGCTTGTTTGGATCTCTGTTGAAGGCTTGCCTATTAAAACATGGAATTGTAACACATTTGCTAAAACTGTTTCACCATGGGGTAAACTGTCTGAAGTGGAAGCTGATGAAAATTTGTCGTTGCCTTATAAGAAGTTGTGTGTGATTACAAGTCCTAATGTTATAATCAACAACATGATTAAAGTTATTGCCAAAGGACAAGTTTATTGGCTTTGTGTCAAGGAGCTTGATGCTTGGGCTCCTGATTTCAGCAATGACTTAAATGATAACTCTTCGTCTGATGGGGAATATGAAGATAATGAAGTGGGGCTTTCAGGTGGGAAAAAAAGGAGTGAATGTAATTTTGATGTTGATGAAGGTGAATTCGTTAAAGATGCAGAGATTGAGCATGTTTCTGGATCTAGTTGTATAAATAATAAAGATGATGTGTCTGAGAATCATGGTTCTTCCAAAGAACAAAAAATCAATTCAAAAGACCCATTTAGGATTTATAAGCTTTTGAATAGGAGTAAGGATAAGGAAGTATCTAAGAGGGTTGATCCAATTTTTCCCCCTGGGTTCACTCTGGATACTGTAGAAGAAACGGTTTTGGATAATAATGTTGGTAGTACAAATCAAACTATTAACAAATTACATGGTAGCAATGAAGGTACTTCCAGTGTCGAAAGTGGGAGTATTGGTGTTTCAAAACTTAAACCAGGAGGATCAATATTGGAAGTAATGGAGAATTTGGTTGAGGTAGGTCAAACTATAAGATACAATATGGAGGGGTGTATGAAAAACATGGAAACCATTATTGGTTCCCAAGGAGATTTTAGGGTTTTTAAATGAATTTTGTGTCCCTAAATGTTCAAGGTCTTGGTCAATCGGCCAAGAAAAGGTGGATTCAGGAGTTAAACATGAAACACAAAGTCAATTTTGTGGCTATTCAAGAAACAAAAATAGAGAATATTAATCTTTTTCTATCAAAGCTTTATGGGGAAACTTTTCTTATGATTATGCTTTCAGCCCTTCTGTTGGATACTCTGGAGGTATTCTATGCGTTTGGGATTCGAATATGTTTGTTAAAGATAGTGTGACTACATCTGATTCGTTTGTGGCTATTAGAGGTACTTGGACTTCTACTTCTACTAAGCTTCTCATTATTTCCATGTATGTACCTCAAGAGGTTTCTGAACGGAGAATTCTTTAGGACTACATTAGTATCATGATTGATTCATGGGAAGGTAAGAGTGTGATTTTAGGAGATTTTAATAAAGTTTGATCAAAACAAGAAAGATTTGGTACCACTTTCAATGCTTTTGGTGCAAATGCTTTTAATTATTTTATCTCGATTGCTGGACTAGTTGATCTTCCTCTTGAAGGGTACTCATACACTTGGTCCCATAAATCAGCATCAAAAATAAGTAAACTAGACAGGTTCCTTATCTCTGAAGGTTTGCTCTCGGTGTTCCCCTCACTATCTGCTATATGTCTTGATAGACATTTATCAGATCATAGGCCTATTCTTATGCGCGAATTGGTTGTTGATTATGGTCCGACTTCGTTCTGTTTCTTTCATTCTTGGTTCTCTAAATTTGGTTTTGATAAATTAGTTGAAGAGACATGGAAAAATTCGACACTCTTTAAGTCGAACAACATCATTCTTTTAAAGAAAAAAATTCAAGTGCTAAAATTGCGATCAAAAATTGGTGTAAAGAAGAAAATAAGTGTTTGAATGTATCTACAACATCTATTCAATTTAGATTAGAAGAATTAGATAAAGTCATTGATCAAGGAAATGGTTCTGATGACCTTGTGAACGAAAGGTCTATGCTTTTAAAAGAGCTTCAAGATTTTAATGCTCGGTCCTCGTTAGACATGGCTCAAAAGGAGAAAATTCATTGGTCCATTGAAGGAATTGAAAAGTCTAAATATTTTCTTGGAATTATTAACAGGAAAAGGTCTCAGCTAGCTATTCGTGGTGTGCTTGTTGAAGGAGATTGGATTGATGAGCCTTCAATTGTGAAAAACAAGTTCTTAAGCCACTTTGCTGATCGTTTCTCTATTCATTCTCTTCATAGAATCACCCTAGAAGCTCAATTTCCTAAACAAATATCTTTTGATCAGAAAGAGGATCTTGAAAGAAGTGTCACCTATGACGAAATTAATTTGTATGTGCAGGTCTGGGATTGGGACTTGTGGTTCAACAACAAATCTCCTTGGCCATGATTGGATTTTCTTTTGTATTCTATCAACGACTATTGGGAAGATCGTTGATCAAGATGTGGTGATGTATGTTTCTGGAATTTCTGTCTCTTCTTGTACAGTTTCCTTCGGGGTGTAATTCTTTCGTTCTATTTACTCTATATTCCTTAACTCCTAAGACGCAAGATGCTAATATGATTAAGGACTTTCGTCCTATAAGTCAGATTGGTAGTGTTTACAAAATTATTGCAAAAATCTTAGCTAACCGATTAAGCCTTGTTATTTCGGATCTTATTAGTGATGTTTAATATGCTTTTGTCACTAATAGATAAATTCTTGACGGCCCTTTCATAATTGGCGAGCTTATATCATGGTGTAAATCCAAGAAGACTAAAGCTATGATTTTTAAGGTAGATTTCGAAAAAGCTTTTGATTCGGTAAGGTGGGATTATCTGGATGATATTTTGAATAAATTTGGTTTTGGAGCTAAATGGAGAAACTGGATTCAAGGGTGTCTCAACACCGCCATGGGGTCTATTCTTGTTAACGATAGTCCAACCTTTGAATTTAAATTCCACAAAGGTTTGAAGCAGGGAGATCCCTTATCTTCTTTTCTATTTATTTTGGTTATGGAAAGTCTACATCTTTCGTTGAACAACATATTGAATGCAGGTCTTTATAAGGGTATCCAAATAAACGAATCCCTAATCTTGTCCCACTTGTTCTATGCGGATTATGCGGTTTTCATTGATAAATGTGATAAGTCGAATATTAATGCTATTGTTAGCGTGCTTACCTCTTTTTTCTTGGCTTCGGAGCTCAAGATTAATCTTAATAAAAGTAAGCTTATGGGTATTAATATTCCTCAAGAAGATGTTTTCATGGCAGTCAACTCTATTGGATGTACTACATTAACGGCTCTATTTAATTATCTTGGTGTTAAGGTAGGCGCTTCTAGTTCTAGAAGTTGCTCTTGGGAGGAAGTTCTTTCTAAAATCACCTCTCGTCTCTCGAAATGGAAGCTCAAAAACCTTTCCATAGGTGGTCGTCTCACGCTTTTAAAATCAGTTTTAACCTCCATGCCTTTATATCAGATGTATGTTTATAAAGTCCCGATGGGTGTCCTTAATTGAATGGAATCCATGCGTAGGAATTTCTTCAATGGTGTTGATAATAAAGACATGAAAATCTCTATGATTGGTTGGAAGAAAATTCTGGCTTCAAAGAAAAAAGGTGGGCTTGGAGTTTCTAGTTTCTTTGCTCTAAATCGGGCTCTCTTGTTCAAATGGATATGGAGGTTCATCTCTAATGATTCGTCCCTGTGGTATCATTTTATAAAAGCTATATATGGTGTCTGTAGTGCTCTCAACAATCGTTATTTTGGCAAGACATTCTCCTTGGGCTATTATTATTCGTGAATTCAATTCTTTGTCTTCCAAAGGTATCAATTTGCATTCTTTTACGAAGAAGAAAGTGGGCAATGGAGAACACACTTTGTTTTGGGATGATACTTGGCTCTCTAATTCTCCTTTGAAAACCATTTTCCCACGACTATACGCTTCCCTCCTTTGAAAACCATTTAACTCCCACGGCTATAACGCTCAGGAATGTGACAAACATGACGAGTGTAGCTGCTAATTAGAGATTCGTCGATTGTGCTGCTTCGTTTAGAGAGTTCCACTGGAGGGTTTATGAAGAAGAGCAACTTCATCTTCTGTTGATAAAGTGCTTCCCGTTAACCTAACTAGTCCTCAAACGATAGATCGTTTTGGACCACTAGATTCTGCGGTGATTCTCTCAGTTATAGTCGGCCCGCCTCCTATATGGCTCCTATATTGATGACTATTTATTGCCAATGGTTGGTGCTCCCACGAGATGGGTAAATTTAGTCCCTATTAAGATCAATATTCTTGCTTGGAGGGTTTGCTTGGATAGGTTGCCTACGAGATTTAATTTGTCCTTTCGTGGGATAGATGTGTCGTCTATTCTTTGCCCCATTTGCAGTTCTGCTAGAGAGACTTCATCTCTCCTTCTCTTTTCGTGCAACGTGGCTCGTCAGCTTTTGCTTAAAGTTGCTCGTTGGTAGGAATTGGATATTCAGGATTTTCATTCTTATGTTGATTGGCTCTCTTGGTTCAACGGCCTTCGTCTTTCTAAAGGGCTTAAATGCGTGTTGGAAGGTGTTTTCTACGTAATGTGG
This sequence comes from Tanacetum coccineum, assembly GCA_026074375.1. Lineage (NCBI taxonomy): Eukaryota > Viridiplantae > Streptophyta > Magnoliopsida > Asterales > Asteraceae > Tanacetum > Tanacetum coccineum. The sequence goes on along the minus strand of BQNB010084585.1, from coordinate 11,558 downwards.
TAATCAAGTGGTTTTTGGAAGTTCTCATCCGCGCTTGGAGTTACTATTTGACGAGATTGTTTTGATGTCTTATACATGGTGTTCTAGTAGATGTAAAAATAAATTCAATTGGATCTCTTGGATGAAATGTCCTAGTTCCTTATCTTTGTAATTATCTAGCATCTTGCTAGCCTTTTAATAATATTGCCGTTAAAAAAAAACCTTCTCCTCACAACCTCTACTTTTCACTACAAAGGTCATCACTCACCCACATTTCATTAAGATAGCCACTTTTATACAAACATATCTCACAAAATACCTCAACACACACTCACAAACCAAATGTTTAATAATAAAACACCCCATTTTTGCACAAGAACCTAGTAGTAAAAGCCTCATCGTTCGTCCCCTTCATTGCCTTCGTCACGCGTGAGGTGAGACCCTTACAGTGGGGTGGTGTGTGAGGTGAGAGCATCACCGGTGCTCACTCATGACCATAAGGGGCATCCTAGGATCGAGTAACTCAGATTTAGTTGTTTGCTTCTGTGTGGTTGAAGTTAAATTTATAGTTTACGCATGTTATTTCTCTGTATCTATAGTGAGTTAAGCAAAACGATATTCAATCAAGTGTTTGAGGCTTTCATGACTTATGTCACAACAATAAATTAATAATGGTTTTTTATTAGCAGCTTGTATATCATTCAAGCTTTCACTTTGCACAATATACCCAACAACCTCTCATCCCCCTCTATAGTAAACAATATGTTGTGTTTGGTATAGCTTTTGATACACTCTCTAATTCTATAACTCATAACATTAAGTTGGATGGAATTCTTTTGACAACGTTTATGATATTTTGGATATCCGATAATTCCTTTTTTTCGGTTTGATTTGCGTATCATGATGGATATTTTGTTTTAAATTTTTGTGTATTATAGGATAAAATCGGAAGGCCAAAGGGATAAATAATGCTATTTTAAAAAAAAAATCCCAAATGTTTTTGCAACGGCTTTGCATCTTCGTTGATGATAATTTTGGTTGTTGCAAAATGTTGCGGTTGCAAAAGTTACTATTGCAAAATCCGTAGCAAAATATAACTATAGCAACTCTGAGCAATCGTATGTCAAAATTGATGAAAAGGTTCTTCATAGGGCAAAATCGTGGTAAAAAGGTCCTCTTACCGACTCGCCAAAAGAGTATTATTTTTCAACAGAATTCATCTTTTGTTGCAAAACGGTTGCAAATTAAATTTGCATGAAGCCTTTTTGCAATAGTCAAAATCTGTTGCATTTCCGTTGCATACAGCCTTTTGCAACGGATTTGCATCGTATTTGAACGGTTGCATTAGGTCATTTTTGTTGTAGTGATTGGGATAAATACTTGCTTGATCATGGTGCTATCCGCGATTAGGTTCTTGTTTGCATTGTGATGCATTAAGATTATGTTCATAGGCTACAAGTATACAACCAACATTCCAAATTATCTAATTGTATGGGATAAAAGCTGCATAAAATCGGGATTAAAGATAAAGGGCTCATACAAATTTAGGACATGCTTAGTTTTGAGTATAAGGTTATCACTGTATTACACTAATTAACATGAACCTAGTACAAATAATCATATCTTAAACACGAAACTATTTCAAACGCGTAACATTTATAACACAAAAAAGTATCTTATTAAAAAGAACATTATTCTCTTCCTCAACCCTTCAACCCGTGTGAGGGTCTATAACGATTGAAGTAGTTTATATAAAAAAATTAACAATGCACCTAAATAGTCTTACTCGGGAAATTTTAATAATCCAAATCTAAACCTTCTCATGTGTTCATTATTCCATATAGTATCATGGGATTATTTTTGAAAACTTTGAAGCCAACTTGGTTAATAATGGCCTAATACAGTTGTAAAGATGATTAAGACAATTGGCGACAGAGATCATATCCATGACAGCGTAACACAACTTATAACGGTAACAACATATGTTTCTAATCTAACAAGCAAGTAATGGAAACCCGCGACGTTGCGGCGGGTGCTAATTTTTTTCCTGAATAATTTCTTTTCTTACGAGTTTTGGGGGTTTAAATTTGGCGATGCGTTATGGCGGGCTAATATTTAATATTTTCTTTTTTTGAATGATTTCGGGACAAAAAAACTTTGCTTGGTATTGCAAAATCCGTAGCAAAATATAACCGTTGCAAAAATATTCGTTGCAAAATTGTAGGAAAAGGTCTTCATTGCAAAATTGTGGGAAAAAGGTCTTCATTGCAAAAAGAGTATGTATTTTCAACGAATTATCTTTTGTTGCAAAACGGTTGCAAATTAAATTTGCATGAAGCCTTTTTGCAATAGTCAAAATCTGTTGCATTTCCGTTGCATACAGCCTTTTGCAACGGATTTGCATCGTATTTGAACGGTTGCATTAGGTCATTTTTGTTGTAGTGATTGGGATAAATACTTGCTTGATCATGGTGCTATCCGCGATTAGGTTAGTTGATTGATGGCATTTTAAGTTTATGTTTCGGCTAGACATAGTTACCACATTCCAAATTATCTATTTGTATGGGATTAAAAGCTATATAATCGGGATTAAAAGGTTAAGGGCTCATACAAATTTAGGACATGCTAGTTGTGTATAAGGTTCAGTGTATTCACTATTTACATGAACCTTAGTACAAATAACATATCTTAAACACGATACTATTTCAAACGCGTATCATTTTTACACAAAATAGTATATATGTAAAGAACATTTTCTTCCTTCAACCAGTGTGGGTTATAAGATTGAAGTAGTTATATAAAAAAATTAACAAAGCACCTAAATGTTGACTCGGGAAATTTTAATATTCTAATCTATACCTTCTATGTGTTCATTAATCATATAGTACATGGTTTATTTTTGGAAAATTTGAAGCTACTTGGTTAATAATGGCCTAAGTACAGTTGTTAAGTGATGAAACAATTGGACGAGGAGATCATATCCATGACTGCGTACAAATTTATTACTGGTTACACATATGTTTTCTAATATTCTTTTGATCTTCTTTGTTTAGTCATGGCTGAGGAGAAAATCGACCATACTGCAAATGGTTTTTAGTTTTTGTAAAACCCATCTTGGAGAATAAGAAAAATATAATTGTGTGTGATTCAAATGTCATTTTATAGCAATCAATTGGCTTTTTCAATAAAAAGTTTAGGTGTATATGATTGTGATTCAAATGATTTTCTTTAGAGAGTGTGGTGCATTGGTGTTATCACGACGTTATACACCACATATGAACTTATAGCGCCCCTCTGGTTAGTTATAAGGAATGAGAACGGTGAACAAGGAATCTACAAAGCTCTGAGGACGGTGAACAAGGAATGGGAAAGGTGAACAAGGAATCTACAAAGCTATGATACTGGGTTAATTGTTTCCCGATATTTTGTTCTTTTTTTGGGACGGGTTCGCGATATCTTTTTTTGGGCGATATGAATGTAAAAAAGTTGTGAACAATAAAAACTTAGAGTATGTTTTTTTTGTTATTTTTTTTTACGGGTTTGTTTTTGTAAAGAAAATTCGTAAATGAGTTAAAAATTGACGGGTGCGACCGTTTTTTTTTTTATTTGGGACAGATTTTGGGCCACATTTAGTTTGTCGGACAAATGTGTTTATTAGTACATTATTTTTTTTTATATGGGCTTATGTGTTGAGCCTCATGTTTAAAGTTTTTTTTTTTTTTTTTTTTTGCTATATAACTTTTTATAAAAAATATAAATTGGTTCGTTTCGGCCGGGTCGGTCCGGTTCCTCGTTTCGTATACAATTATTGTATAAAATGATTTTTTATAAAATATATAAAACTTTTTTATAAAATATATAACTTTTAAAAAAAAATATAAATTGGTTCGTTTCGGCCGGGTCGGTCCGGTTCCTCGTTTCGTATACAATTATTGTATAAAATGATTTTTTATAAAATATATAAAACTTTTTTATAAAATATATAACTTTTTATATATAATTTTTAATTGTTTTAAATATTTATATATAATTTTTAAATGCATTTTATATATGTTTAAACATTTTTTAAACATTTTTATATTTTGGGTCGACATTGTCGACCCAAACTTGTTTTAGTTATAATATTTTTTTTTCGATATGGCGGGATCATGAAAATTTTGGCGCCAATTTAGGGTCGACATTTTCTTAAGGTTTTGGGTCGACATTGTCGACCCTAAACTTTAATAAAGTTAAAATCTTTGAAAAATTATTTCATATATAATTATTTCATATATAATTAATTTTTAAAACTTAGGGTCGACATTATCGACCCTAAATGTCGACCCAAAACTAATTTGTTGACTAGCCACATTTGGTTGAAAAAAGTGGGTCCCCTGCCAATATTAGGGTCGACATTGTCGACCCTAATTTTTGGCCGACCCCAAACCCACATTTTGTTGTAGTGCCACCGCAAAGTTATGACAACCACACTTCTGAGGTTGAGGATCCATTGGTCTCAATACCAATTACACCACCTAAAAAGTTAAGGACTCCACCAATGAATAGATAGAAATAAGCCATGAATATATAGGATTATTAGTTTACGGGCTCAGATTAAAAAGTTAAGGGCTTCGTCTTTGAATAGATGGAAATAAGCAGTGAATATATATAGTTAAAAGATAAAGTGCTCAGATTAAAAAAGCTAAGGCCTTCACCAATGAATAGATGGAAATAAGCCATTGAATATATACGATTAAAAGGTTACAAACTCACTGTTGAATAAATGGAAATAAGTCATTGAACATATATGATAAAAAGGTTAAGGACTTATATTAAAAGGCTAAGGCCTAAGGGTTCCACCATTGCATAGATGAAAAGCCATTGAATATGTAGGATTAAACAGGCTTTTACCATTGAATGGATGTAAATAAATCATTGAATAATTAGAAATAAAAAGGTTAAGGACTTGTATAAGTTTAGGACATGTATCATGACGAGGAGGTTCAATCTTTTAACTTTGTACATGAACCTCAAAGCCAAAGACCATGTCCTAAACATGATACTATTCTAAACACACACTGTCTTTACACACAATAGTATATATGCAAAGAACATTTTCTTCCCTCAACCAATGTGGGATTGAAGATTGGAATGATTTTATAAGGAAAATTAACAAAGCACCTAAATGTTGACTCATGAAACATTAGCATTCTAATCTTTACCTTTTAAGCGTTCATTATACACCGTTTATCTTTTGAATTGAAGCTACTCGGTTAGTAATGGCCAAGTACGGTTATTAAGTGATGAAATAATTGGATGAGAAGATCCATTATTGAGTACGTACAAATTTATCACTAGTTAACCGTTAGTTTACGTATATTTTTCCGATCTTTAATGTTTGGGTGTGGTTGAGGAGAAAATTGTCCATAATGCAACTCACTTTTTGTTTCTTCAACTCCATGTCATGATGTATAGTGTTGTTTGTAGTTGATCTAAAGTAATGATTCTTATATTTTTATGGGTCTAAAACCGAGTAACTCACGTTTAGTTGTTTGCTTCATTTTGGTTGAAGATTAATTTATAGTTTACGAATGCTATTTGTCTGTATGTATTGTGAGTTAAGCATAATGATATTTAATCTAATGTTTCAGGCTTTCAAGATATTTAATTAGTAGCTTGTCTATCATTCAGGCTTTCACTTTGAACTAGTTAATATAGCTTAAGCCAAGTCACTTTTTTCTATATGGAAGGTTGATTCAGGAATTGTTGTATCGTTATTCTTTGGTTGTCTTTGATGTTATTAGTTGATGGCGTTCTAATTTATATTAAACTAACCAAATTATGTGAGTCATGGAGATTGAGCCCAAACATGTTTTTTTCCATAAACCATGTGGTATATTAACTAGCAACATCTATCCTTCTTTTTTCTGTGTGGGATTGAATTGGTTTTCATGGTGTCTACTAATCTCATACACACCACCTACATAAATCATATAGTTATGTCAGTTAAGTTTCTTGTTTGGCATGCTTCTATTGTTTTGCATTTAGAAAAGAAATTATAAAATAGATCTACCATTTTTATTATCTTACGGAGTAGTTTTTAATTAATTATATAAAACGTTTTATAGTAAACATGGTTGTTCATATTTTTACTTTTTAGCCAACTAATTTGCAAATATCAAAATATAAAATCTTGAGTTCTTAGCATGTTAATGAAACAATATAGAATCGACTAGTTGGAATTATTTTTTAGACTTACGAACAATATACTCTCACTCTCTTGGGCTCAGTACTGAACCATAAAGAAAATTTTAACACTAGGATATATCGATCCGTATTCGATAAATAGTTGGAGAACGTAAACCTTTTTGTCAATGACGAATCATGCTATAAACGTATAAGAATTTGTTAAATATCCAGAAACGTTAAAGAGGGCTTTTAGTTGTAAATAAGTGATGCTCGTTGTTTTGCATTTCAGTCTTTCATAGTCAATTGCATTTTCACTGCAAGTATAAATTGAATTTTAAGAATAAGGCAGTTAGGCCATCGACTCATCGTGCTTTAAGCTAGACATGCAAACGCTGAACATTACAAATTGTTAAAAAAGTACTTTTAAATAAAAGTGAAAACATAAAATTTGTGAAGATCATTATCGAAAGTGATTATTTGAATGCGGTGTTATGGGTTTGTTGTCCAAATAAGAGACCTTGGTTGTCATTACCTCACTTCCGGGATATATACCGGGTTTTTTTTCCCGAGTCTATTAGGTGATTCAATTGTTCATGCCAATCGCGAATGCGACTATGAGTTGGTGAATGATGGGGTTTATCAAAGATATCCTTGATCTATATGGAATTGAAGTTTGATTAAGTCATAGATTGTATTGTTTTTCTTTGATTGTTTTTTATGTCGTTAGCCGATGGTGTTCTGCTTCTAGTGGTATCGGTTGTTCAAGACCTTTCTTCTAATTCAAATAAAGCCCATCTATGAAGAAAAAAAAAAGTTTAAAACGAGGTGCATCATATCATTTGCATGAATGTCATGGTCATTAAATGGGAATTCTTCAGTGTTTTACGTTAATTTGGTATTTTTCATTTTTGATAATGCAACAAACGGTTAATTGCTTAAAAATATACTATACTTGTTACCTTTTGTCATTGTATGTAACAACTATTTTTTTTTGCCATTGTGTCGTTCAACTTTTAAATTTGTGCTATTGTGTGTATTTTGAGACCAATTTACCTTCACTTTTTTAAAAATTTAAAGGGTAAAATAGTCATTTTACATGCAGAAATAGTCGCAGAATACACACAATAGCACGAATTCAAAACTTGAGCGACACAATGGCAAAAAAAATAGTTGTCTACATACAATGACAAAAAGCGACAAGTATAATATATTTTTAGGCAATTAACCCCATTATCAAAAGCTAATCTATACTCCTTATAAAGGAGATTTAAGATTATTTTTTAAAAGAATCTTAAAAGTTGAAAAACACTAAAATTTAATGCTAAGGGGATCTTGAATCTTCACATTAAAACCGTCTAATTGAAATGCTTGAAACCGTCTAATTGAAATGCTTGAAACCGTCTAATTAATTGTGAGAAAATTTTAAACCGTCTAATTGAATGTTAATTGAATGCTAATTGAATGTTAATTGAATGTTAATTGAATGCTAACTGAAATGCTTGAAAGATGGAAATGAATGCTAATTTCATTCAATGCTAAAGTTCAAATTACTAACCCATGCCTATATAAATAGGTGAATCATTCATCATTCATCATTCAAGTAATAAAATAACAAAATGAGCAATGAGACTCGATAACAAAAAAAAACCATTCATGTTCAATCAAAAGCACGTTTTGTCCTAATATTGTGCTTGTTCTAATATTGTGTTTGTCTTTATATTGTGCTTGTATTTGTATTTGCGTAGACTCATCCCAATTTTGCTCTACATCCTATTGATGTAGAAAATTATGCAGAAGCAATGGTACGTTTTTTTACTATTTGTCCTAATATATTATGCTTGTTCTAATATTGTGATTTTTCTAATATTGTGTTTGCAGTTGTATTTATGTAGACTCATCCTAAGCCTCCTCTACATCCTATTGATGTAGAAAATTATGATGCTTCTC
>BQNB010084584.1:0-28712 GCA_026074375.1 Tanacetum coccineum | reverse complement strand
TCGACTAGGAGAAAAGGGGGGAACCTGCAATTTTCCTTTTTCCCGTTTTGCATATTAGTCCTTAATGTTTAACTATTAAAAATTTAACTAATATATTTATTTATCGTTTACTAAAAACACTAATTAAACATTGTTTACGTATTAACGTGTGCGTCCCTTTAGGTTTGAATAAATAATTCGGACATATATTATTTACGATGGACATATTCCAACAAATATAACATATCTTAATATGCAAACTTCTGTAATATGAAATAAGGGTGACATTATATGCAAAACATGCACTTTGAAAACGTCCTATTTTAGAAAACCATGTCTTCTTTTCCGACGTAGACATCGTTTTTGAAAAATCTTTTTCAACTGCACCGAGCCACCAATAATTTTCATGAACTCGTTAGTCATTACTCCCCCCGTCCCATTTTTATTGTCCATGTTTCCTTTTTGGGATGTCCTAATTTAATTGTCCACTACTAAAAATAGATAGGGAAGTTTGATCAAGTTTACTATATTACCCCTGTTTAAAATTATTATTACAAACTTTAAAGAAGACTTTAATTAATTAGCTAAGGGTAAAACTGTCATTCTGCCAAAAAGTAAGAAAGAGAATGCAATAATAAATGCACTTTTCTTAAACTGTGTGTTTTTTGTCGGGAGACAATAATTTTGGGACGGAGAGAGTATTTATTAAAACAAAGCAAACGACAATCCCATGATATAGATAGTTCATCTGACCTATATCATCGGACCATATCATAGTCCTTTTGTTTTCATTATTGGTAATTTCGTATTCACGACTCACAAAACTTATTTTTCACATGTTTGTTCCGTGTTTCTTCTAACTTGTTTCTTGATAAGTTCTAACGTGTGAATACACCCTCGTCTTTTTATGATTTATCCAATTTGTCTTTCGTATTCAGACTTGATTAAGAAATGTCTTTTCCACGTGCGGAGGAGTTAGGGGGACTAGTGGGTGCTAAGCCTCCCCCAACTAGCCCAATAAGTTCACTACAATATAGTCCAAAAGCCTAATATTTTAAAAATTGTAATCGTCAGCCCCTACCAATATTTCCCATTCGATATACTTTTTTTGGATAAAAATTGTAACGGTGGAACTCAAGAGTCAAGAAGAAGACAGCAGAACAAGTGAATAAACCTATCAAAAAATTTCATCTCAGTTCTCATAACGTAATGCTTTTATGTATTTGTTCTTTCATTAATGATTACAATTAGTTATTCACTTCTTTGTAATGGTGAGCATTGTTCGGTTTGGTTCTGTTTTTGTATAAAACCGAAACCGAACCAAAAAATTTTGGTTTTTGATTTTTAAAAACCATTCGGTTTCGGTTTTATGTCGGTTTGATTTTCGGTTTGGTTTTTCAGTTTTTTCGGATTCTATATGATTTATCGAGCTTTGCTTTTACAAAGTGGATTTAGAATATACCATAAACCAACACCTTAAAAGCTTTAAAAAACAATCCAAACAAGAAAACAAAAAAACACAACAATGACACTAATTAACACAAAGACGTGTCCAAATGAAAAAACACAAGGTACTGTTACTGTTACTTGTTTTTTCTTTAATTTCTTATTTATCAATAACATGAAGTTTGTGTTTTAATATATTGAATATTTTTTTGTTATTTGCAGGTTAGTTCATGAGACACAAGATTTGGGCCGAATGCTAACCGTTAAGTCGCTAACTGCCATTGAAACTCTTACCAAGATTGATTAAGGTTTTGTATTAGTGTAAAACACGTGTTTCTTTAATTTATTAGGCATTTGGATATTCGTTAAATTTTTTCAGATTTTCATGATTTGATATATTGGTTCGAATTATATCGTTATCATTCTAAAATATTATGTCAGCCCCCCTTAACTTGAAATCCTGGCTCCGCCCCTGGTCTTTTCAACATTACCCAAGTTCAAGCACTTATAGTAAACTTAACATTAGAAGTTTAAAACTCAAAAGGAATGGGGATCAAAGCAAAATAATTATTGATAATGTCAAGTTACAATTTATAACAAGTTTGTATGCCCGCGCTCCGCTGCGGGACGTATAGTGGCGCGCGGGCTTTGATGTGCTCTGATGCAATAGCAAAAATCGGTCGTAAAAATAAACCACACATGATACAAACACCATCAAACCAATTATGAAATGTTTATAGATAACATTTAATATAAGTGCTTATCGAACCTATTCAACCCAATACAGGACATACGACCCAAAAGAATGAGAGTTTCTCCTACCCCTTAGCTAACATATGAGGCACCATATTTGTAGTATCACCATAAATAATAGATACCCTTTAGGCCTTGTATAAAAACTCCTTATGTAGTCATTTCTTGTGTCCTCGTGTCTAAGCAATTCACTGCAATAAGAGTAAGACAATGGATTTTCATTAGCGCCATAAATTAATGTTATAAATTTATCTATTGCTACTTTAACAAATGTTAGACCAAGTAGGCAAATAGGGGGTGTTTGGCTTAGTATTTTTTTGTGCAATACATAATGTTCAATGAATGTGAAAAATATTTATGAAACCTGTACTATATGTGTCTCGCAATCAACTAAAAAATATAGAACAAAAGTGTTTCGTAAGAAGAAATAATCGCCTTATAGCCAAAAGCAAAAAATTGATTTGGTTAAAGCATTATCCATATATACACAATATCTATAAACTATACCAAAGCACACCTTCAAGTACGAATTACCAAATAAAGAGAATTTTATCTTCATTCGAGTCCGAACCTCGGACTTACGTTCCATATTATAAAGCCTTTTATTTTCTGCTTGGTGAGCTCTGTTAGCAGCATAATCAAGCTGAAGCGAGACCTGAACAACATGTGGCTCAAATTGGTTGTGCCCTTCGAACGACTATCGTTGAACAAAAGGGTATCATTCTTCGGCTTGTGGCTGACCGTATCATTCCCCATTTTAATTAACCGTTTGTTGAGATGAGTGTTCCAATAGTTCTTGATCTCATTGTCCGTTCTCTTTGATAAGTGAGTAGCTATAGCTGACCGTCTTAGAAAGAAGACAACTAAATCAAAACATAAACCATACTAAATTACATGACCACACAACATATAGGAAACAAATGACAATAAAACAAACCATAATCATAATAATCATCAAAACTTCGCAATATCAAGGTGCCTAATTTGGCTTTCTTCATGTTAACTTGTTAAGCCACATGATTTAATCATTATTAGAAGATTACCAGATCAAGAACTTAACACATTTTTCTAAACAAAAAGCAACAATCTAAAAAATACTATTTGTTTAGACTTCCTAACAAAGTTATGACATTTTATAGGATGGATTAAACAAAATGATTGAACTTCAGGAAAATGGTTAAAACAATAATTAATTTGGACTAAAGCCAAGATTTATAGTTTAGGATAAAGAAAAATGACATAGTATTGTTTAACAATGCATTATACTTTCCCCTCTTAATGTTAGGTCTAAGATAATTTATCCACCTTAATTTGCAACTCTTCCCACATCTTTGCAGCCCTGTTTATAGATATACATGTGTTTTTCATAAGCAAAAACACAAATTACTTGTAACGATGCTATTTATAGGACTGAATTTTAATGCATCGAGAACAAATGCGTTGCGTGTATGAATAAACTTGAAAGCCAGTTACTTGTGTCTTTGTATATGTGTCATATTTTTTAGGCTAGTACGCAAACATCTCTTAACAAAACAACAAAATCTACTTTTTAATGGGCTTATGAGCTTATTGAGATTCAGCGTATGCGAGTCAACTTTTTCTACTCCTTTTCACCCGCTTATATTTTGTTTAATTCATGGGTTTAGACAGCCAACTTTTGGATGTAAATGTATGGTAAGTGGATTTACCTCGCCTGCTCAGGCACCTCCTTTGTAGCTGCATTCACATAACCTTGAATTTACCTTCGATTATGTTTCAGAGATTTGTTTATCCCCATGATCCTAACTCAAACCACATAAAAAAGGCAATTATATAAACCTTACAGCCAGTCGCCAAAACCACCGAATGAAACGACAAAGCCAACATAATTTCAAGCTTTGAAGAGACTTATTTGTGGCGGGGTTTCTGGAATTAGTTTTATTGTGGAAGAAGCGGTGGAGGTGGGAAGGGGTTGATAATTATGGAAGAAGCAGTGAAGGTGGGAAGGGGTTAATAATTGGGTTGGGAGACACGTAGCCTCATACGTGTCAGGGTGGGTCTTGCAGTAAATGTTTTCAACCCGAGATGGGTAACAAACTCGGTTCGGACGGGTTCATTAAAACACCTCATTAATATGCCTCGGGGGGATAATCTTACTGATTAATATATATGTATATTAAATCTTTCTAGCACTTTACGAATTCAACATGTTCAGAATATCAAATGACATATAATAATGATAAAGTTAAGTAAATTTAAAATTTAATAAAAGATTATATATTAGTTTAGAGAGGAAAGTGTTTACACTCTGTTCTCGAGTTATTAATAGAGGTGAAATGAATGTAAAGGAAAGTGGAGAAGGAAATGAAAAAGAAAAAGAAAACAAGTTAATGGTATAATTTGTGTTCTTAAGTTTGAAGTGAAAAAAAAAGTATCATAAAAGACAAAGTTACAAGTTTACTATTATACCTTTTTCAAAACATAAAAAAATATGCAACAAATTATTAAATATAATGGTAATTATGTAAAAGTGTTGAGGGAAAAAACCTCTTTTTACTTCCTTTTCATTTCTTTATTTCTTAATAATTTCTTGAAAACACAATTTTTTTAGTTTTTTACTTTACTTTCTCTTTTATTACATTTTTAATCTTGAGAACACAGTGACCCAAATGAACCAATCATAATAATCAATATTATAATCCAATTAAAAAACTGCTTTTATTCATTTTTAAATAAAATTAAATATCTCACAAATCGTTAATCGTTACGTAAAACGAATTATACCATCGCGGCGAGAATTAAATCATCTTTCTATAGAGGATCACCTCTATATACTTTCGACGAATTTTTATTTTGAGATTTTTTTGTGAGCATCGAAATTTACGTTATGAAATATCACATATGATTTATTAAATCAGAGTTGATCTGTTATTTTAAAAATCACATTTGATTTATAAAAATCGCATATGATTTGTGAAATCACATTAATTGTAAATTTCAACCCTAATTTTTTTTTTTGAACAAGTTATTCGAAAGTAAATCGATGTGCACGTCTACTGATAGATAAAAAAGTCTCTTCGTGATGGTGTACTTTTTATCGTTTAACGATTTACCGTTTGCAAGATATTTTGTTTTTAAAAAAGAGGTGGAAATTAGGTTTTTTTTGTTTTGATGAAAAAATGAATCCTAAGATTGATTTATTAGGCTACCCGAAGCGGGGGTAAGTTTGATCGGTGAGTTCACAACTCACGCGTGAGTCATCAAAACGGGAAAGCCAACTCACTCGTGAGTTAGGCAAAAAAAGGTCTGCTATGGTGAGTTAGGCAAAAAAAAGATTTTAGGTATTATTAAAAAAAATCACACTACCCCATTTTAATTTATAAATACCTATAAACTTCACCATTTTTATACACATCTTCTCATATTCTTACTCAAACAACATATATTTCATTCCTCATTATCGAAATGGATTCCTATACGTTTATGCTCACCGACACAGAATTAGAAGAAGTTGTTAGCCGGGAGGTGAATTTTCTTACAAGAGTGGTGTCATTTATTAGGAATAGACGAAGAGCAAATCGACCACAAGAAACCTCGTATATCGAGGTCGTTATGATGCTCATGACCGTTTATTCGCCGCCTTTTTTAGTAAGAACCCGTTGTACAATGCATATAGATTCTGAAAAATGTTTCAAATGGATCACCCCCTTTTCAACTAGATACTCGATGAGGTAACTAGTCATTCTTCAATCTTTCGTGATAATATACACTGTACAGAAAAAGAAGGCATTTCCCCGTTGCTAAAGTGCACCTCTGCAATTCGTCAATTGGCAGACGGAGTTGTTCATGATTTTCTAGATGAATATCTGGAAATAAGTGAGAGAACTTCAAGTCTATCTCTTGATCATTTTTGTACCCATGTTATGGAAATTTTTATGCCAGAGTATTTGAGGAAACCCATGGTTACTGATGTTGTAAAGCTTTATCGGCATCATGAAGAAAAGCACGGATTTCCAGGGATGTTATGAAGGCTTGATTGTACGAGTTGTGAATAGTTTCGTTGTCCGTATGCCTTTAAAGCGCAATATGTTAGACGTGATTATGGTCTGAATCCGTTCATTTTGCTGGAAGCTGTTGCGTCGCAAGACTTATGGATATGACATGCTTTCTTTAGTATGGTTGGGTCGAACAACGACATCAACGTATTACATCAATCCCCTGTTGGAAATCGTTATATAAATAACCTAATATTACATTAATATTATACGAGCTACGCAACGGAATTAAACTCATATAGCAACTATAATTAACATAAAACATAAACGGAAAAAGGTACCTTTAACAACCAAGCTAGTAAAGAAATGAGACTTCTTCGAGTACATGTATGTGTGCTAAACATGCGAAACCAAAACCCTTCGAGTTGCTAAAGTAAGCAACATCTACGTGTATCAACACTACACATTAACCAATATCACCTGAATGCTAGTTCCACGAACCAACGTATGAAGAATACTACAAGTAATCGAACTCAAACACCTTGTTCCCAAGGGTGTGTTTGGTTCGTCGACTACAAGGAGAAGAGAAGAAGAAGGGATTATTATAATGAGCTAGGCAATCCCCTATTTATACTAGGTGGATTATGGTTTACCTAAAATATCTTGCTTAGGGAAAAAGCTAACTCAAAAACCCAACCCATAAACCCCATGGGCCTATGGCCGGTCGAACCTCAACCCAAACACCACTTGAGGCGACTTTTTGACTTTTCTAATTATTATGTAAAATTACTTATAATTACACATTAATTAAAAAGCCTTATAGTTAATCATTCGTAAACGAACTAATTAACAACCGTTAGTATTCTAACGTTGGAATATTAATATACATAATAAATATACACTTATATTTATTATATACATTAATCGAGTATTAAATACATATATAATAAATATACACTTATATTATTATATACATACCAATAGAGTGATATCTAAATGTATACGTGTGTGACCCCGTAGGCTCACGTATTCCTAGCCATATAAATATCTATAACATGAGCACAAACCAATAGCTCCCACTTGCGAATGTCAATCATAGAATATAACATGCTAACATTGACGAATATTCTAGCAACATCATCAATGCTCCCAGAAATACCTAAGTATGGTTTCAGTAAACATCTCAGCCATCTACGGTTCAAGTTAGTCCTATCCTTTTGTTTCAGATACAATGTTAAATATGGATATGGATCAAAAGTCATTCCATAGTTTAACGATTCTGTTTCTCGCTTCTGTATTGATCATGATTACCAAATGTAAAAAGAATCATCTTAACTACACTTTGGGCGCGGCCACGCAAACATCTGATCAACCTAACGAGGGCCCAGTAAGTATCTAACTCCCAAACATGTGGAGGAACAAATTATGTTTTGACTACAAGTGTCCGTCATGTATTTCAAAACATTTCTGAAAGTAGTATTTATGACTACCTTTTGATAGTGTAGTGGTAGACTAGAATCAAGAAATGCCATCCATACATGCAAAACCTGCTTGCATCTCAAGTCTTAGGATAAACATAACTTTCACCATGTGTGTAATGCTCCCAATGACGCCGATCCATAAAGTGATTAACAAAAGTGAGGTATCCAATATTCAACCACATTGAATAACATATGAAGTTGGCAAAATCATCTTTACATATTCTTTAGAATACAACCAAATACTCACATTTGCCTTATCTTAACAATATTTCTATATTGTTAACTGGCAATGGACATAGTTTAGAACAAATAAATCTATTGAAGGATTTAAATATGCAAATATAGAACACGGCAGTATAAATGAAAACGATCACACCACGTATGTCAATTCATTATTTAATACAACTGCTTACAGTTCCTTATCCAAATACCAAATAAGATCAATACATGACAATCCTTGTTAAATACTAATGTCTTATCCACAACAATCACCATTTCTGATAAGGAATAGGTTCCATGAACAACTCAACTAGGTCATGATCGCGTGGGACTTTGAGAATACTTATTTCAAAAATTTACGAACTGTGAAATTCTTTAAATGATATGATGATTGTTATTTTTTAAGTGTGCACTCACTTATAGGTATTAGTGACATTACGTTTCATAAGATGTATACGCACAACATCTTAATGAAGACAATCATCTCAATAGTTTTTCAAACCGTAAAGCATTTTTATTATTTTAATATAGTATTATGCAATTATGCTTTTAAACCAAGCATATGTAGCCAACAATGTTAGCATATAAGATGAAAACTTGCTTCTACAAAGATTGAGTATCATCTTAATTAAAACAAGCACTAGTGTATACAAGCAACACTATGCTAAGTTACCGTAAATTCTGAACACTTCTTTAATAATGTTTGGATATCACACAAACCCAAGGTTTGTTGATCATAATGATCTTACTATGATCACCACAATGTATTGATGAGTTTTCTATACCCTAACTAGATTACATAAAGCAGAAAAAACAATTAATCTAGGGCAAGAATGAAACAAAACCCTAAACGATCTTAACCTTATAAATAAAAGCAACTTAAAATAAATAAATAAATAAGAAAATACTAACCTTTGAGAAAATCGGATTTCTCAAACACATACCACCTGGGTCGAACTTGGAGGCAAGTACTCAAACGAGAGTACCTTTAATAGCTCACACCCACGAACTAAAGAGAAAAGAGATTCGAACTCCTAAGGTCTCATTACACGAGTTGACTCTTACAAGGAGTAGGAATGAGAAAGAGATAATGAGAAAATAAAGCCTTGGCATGCCCCTCGATTTATATGGAGAGGAAGGGACTTGGAATAGCTCTTTGGATGGATGTGGGATTCCCCCAAAAAATGTCCCATGGGCCCCTTATGGGTTTTCCCGACCCGTTCAACTTAATACACCTTGTATTAGTTCATATTCAGCCCATGCTTCCTTATAATTAGCTTCTAGTTAATTTACTAACTATTGATAAATTAATAAACCAATTAATTATACATATAATATTAATTCTAATTAATATTATCTCTCCTTTATTATTTCTCTTAACGGTTCACTGAGGGCAACCCAAAAAGGACTCTACTTTTGACGACAGTCTTACCAGTTAGTTATGAACTTGGACACAAAATCCAACAGTCTCCCACTTGAACAAGTCATCAACTATAATTGGTCTAAGTCTATCCTGATTAACTAAGCAGAGAGTGTCATCCAATGCAACTGCCGAACTCTAAATCATATCTTAGAGACAACCCTTAGATAAGTGATCAACTATTCTTTTGTTCTACTGATATCATATGAACCTAAGACATGGATTTTAATCAATCTCTAGGTTCAACATTATGTTTCCCAATTTCTAATTATTTGACTATATGAGACTATTGAATTGAACACATCAATTTAGTCCCGACCAGGCCTAGCACATTTAAGTCAACATCTAATCATTAAGGAGCCCATAGATATCGCTTTCCCATTTAGATGGAACAAATAAACTTTGAATACATAGAACTAGTCAACTCATCATGTCTTACCTAGCATATCCATTATAACTAGCATTTACGCGTAGCGTTTGAATAAACTAAAGTATAACAGACTTGAAAAACTAGAAACTCGATGTATCTCCATTTTAAGAATAGAAGATATTATCATCTTAGATATACTCGTGATATTAATCCATGAAGTAATCTCTCTAAGTATGGGTTTCTCCTATACTTAATTCCCATTAAGTACTCATGAGTGTTGCAGCATTCTCTATACTATGTCTAATCTTTATAGACAATCTACTAACACTCAATGACAGTCTTAAATCAATACTTACTTCCTGTAGTATGAACGACTAAGGAGGTTTGAGTAAACTAAGTACTCAGGAAGTGGATTCTAAATATGCAAAAATGAAACACAATGATAAACAATAGTAAATGGTAGCACACATGCAAATAAACAAATCTTCATTATTTAATCACCAAATCTATTACAATATTAATCATTATTTATAATATTTCAAATTCAAACTAACAACTAAAACTTTATATTATCTTTTAATCCTATGCTCCTAGCATGTTCATCGTGTCTGGACTTAGCCAATGCCTTTGTGAATGGACCAGCTGGATTATCCTATGATCGTATGTGCTTCATAATCACGTGTCCTTCTTCTACTTTGCTTTGAACAAAATGGTATTTTCTTTCAATATGCTTTGACTTTCCGTGATCCTTGGGTTCTTTAGTCAAGGCGACTGCACTCTCATTATCATAGAATATTTCAATGGGGTCTTGTACTGTTGGAACAACTCCAAGATCTCCAATAAAATTCTTCATCTACATAGCTTCCTTTGAATCCTCATAAGCTGCAATATACTCGGACTGGCATGTGGAGTCTGCCACTATATCTTGCTTTGAACTTTTCTATGTCATCGCTTCCCCATTCAGCAAGAATACCTAACCAGACTATGAACGAATATCATCTCTATCTGTTTGCCAACTTGCATCACAATAACCAGTCACGCTTAGTTCCTCTTCTCCATCGTAAACTATGAACCTGTCTTTAGTATTTCTTAAATACTTAATAATATTCTTTACAGTTGTCCAATAACCTTCACCAGGATTCTGCTGATGTCGACTCACCATGCTCAAAGCAAAGGAGGCATCAGGCCTTGTACACGTCGTGGCATACATGATCGATCCTACAGCCGAAACATATGGGACTCGACTCATTCTGTCTAGTTCTTCATCAGTTTTCGGACATAGATCCTTACTAATCTTTATGCCATGATGTAAGGGTTGATTCCCTTTCTTAGAATTCTCCATTTTAAATCGTTTAATTTTTTTTATCTAAGTACGTGTCCTGACTAAGTCCTATAAGACGTTTTGACCTATCTGTGTAAATTTTTATACCAAGAATATATGCTGCATCTCTTAAATCTTTCATAGCAAAACATTTCCCCAGCCAGTCTTTTACACTTTGTAACGTTGGGATATCATTTCCTATGAGTAATATATCATCCACATATAATACTAGGAAGACTACAACACTCCCACTGACTTGTACATATATACAGGACTCATTTTCGCTTCTAGAAAATCCAAATTGTGTGACTTTCTCATAAAAGCAGAGATTCCAGCTACGAGAAGCCTGTTTAAGTCCATAAATGGCCTTTTGAAGCTTGTACACTCTTTTAGGATACTTTGCATTTTCAAAACCTTCTGGTTGTGCCATAAATACATCCTCTGTCAGTTTTTTGTTAAGGAAAGCGGTCTTGACATCCATCTGCAATATTTCATAATCATGAAATGCAGCTATGGCAAGCATTATCCTAATTAACTTTATTTTAGCTACTAGTGAGAAGGTTTCCTCATAATCAATCATGTGGGTTTGAGTATAACCCTTCGCTACCAACCTAGCTTTATATGTGTGTACTTTCCCATCTATGTTTGTCTTCTTCATGAAGATTCACTTACATCCCACCGTCTTAAGACCAGGTGTAGTGTCAACCAAATTCCAAACTTGCTTGTCATACATAGACTGAATCTCACTTTTCATAGCTTCCTTCCACTTAGAAGCCTCAGGGCTTGCCATCGCTTCCTTGTAGTTAGCAGGCTCATCCAATTCACTTAGTGTACTATCACTAATCTTGTCCTTTTCAATATGGAAACCATAGTAGAACTGAGGAGGCTTGCTGACTCTACCACTTGTTCTGCGAATGGGTAAGAATATATCATCAGGCTTAACAGGTGTCACCACCTCTTGTTGAGTGTCAGTGTTTACTATAGGTTCTTCATCGGTAGACTCTTGAATTTCTTCAAGGTCTATCTTACTCCCACTTTCCTCTTTAGATATCATTTCTCTCTCAAGGAACACTCCTCTTCGAGCTACAAATACCACATTATCCTTGGGTTTGTAAAACAAGTATCCAAATGACTCTTCTGGATAACCGACGAAAAGACACTTTTCAGATCTGGCTTCTAGTTTGTCCTGAGCTTCTCATCTAATAAATACCTCACAACCTCATATTTTGATGTGCCTAAAATAAGGACGTTTTCCCTTCCACATCTCAAAAAGTGTCTTCGAAACCTTCTTAGTGGGTACAAGATTTAAGATATGGGTTGTTGTCTCTAATGCGTAACCCCAGAAGCTTATTGGAAGTGTTTCTTGAATCATCATAGATCGAACCATGTCTAACAGGGTTCTATTTCTCCTCTCAGCAACTCCATTTAGTTGTGGTGTTCTAGGAGGAGTTAACTGTGAAACTATACCACAGTTTTTAAGATGATTGAAAAATTCGATAGTAAAGTATTCTCCTCCCCTATCGGATCGGAGTACCTTTATCTTTCTGCCCAGTTGGTTCTTTACTTCGTTTTGATACAATTTGAATACTTCAAAGGTATCTGACTTATGTTTAATTAGATAAACATATCCATATCTACTAAAATCCTCAGTAAACGTAACGTAGTAGCGTTTTCCATCTTTTGTGGCAGATCAGAATGGTCCACACACATCTGTGTGTACTAAGTCCAATAATCCTTCACCTCTTTCACACGATCCTGTGAATGGTGATTTAGTCATCTTGCCCAATAAGCAAGACTCGCATACATCATCCGATTTAAAGTCGAATGATTCCAACACTCCATCCTTTTGGAGTTGGGCGATGCGTTTCTTGTTTACGTGCCCAAGACGGGAATGCCACAATTTTGATTTATCAAGCTCATTAGATGAACCAACATTTAAAATCACATTGCCATTATGACTAATACATTCAACAGTTTCATATACCTTTGTAAAGAGAAGCTATAAACATAAAACAACCATTTGAATAAACCAAAATATCTCCATTCTCATTATCAAATGAAAACTTATAACCATCCTTAAACAAAGCATGAAATGAGATAATGTTTCTTGTCATTTCTAACAAATAACAACAATTATTTAAATCTATCCTAACTCTAGACTTCGGCATGAGCTCGTACTTTCCAATCCTTGTCACGGGCACGATTTTCCTGTTTCCCATGACTAAGTTGAGCTCTCCATGCTTCAACCTCCTACTTTCCTTTAGACCTTGCAAAACAGTGCAAATATGAATACCACACCCTGTATCCAGGACCCACAAATCCAAAGTTGTAGTATTGTGGAGTTCGATCATACACATACCTGAGTAACTACCCTTTTTGACCTTCCCGTCTTTGAGGTCCTTCAGATATTTTAGGAAGCTACGCTTCCAATGCCCCTTTGTGTTGCAGTAGAAGCACACTGCTTCCTTTGGATCGCTTGTAGGTGCAATCTTAGATTCAACCTTTCTCTTAGACCCACAATCAGACTTTCCTTTTGCGGCCTTTCTTTTCCAGTTGGAATGAGAAGTCTTTCTTTTCTTTGAATTATGGCCAACAGTCATCACAGGAGCTGCTGAAGTAGAAGGCACATCAATTTTCTTGATCCCTTGCTCAGTGGTTTGCAACAAGCTATGGAGTTCCATTATTGAAGTCTCTTTCTCGTTTATTTGATACGACAACACAAACTGATTGTAATCAGCTGGCAGACCGGATATGATTATGTTGATAGAAAGCTCAGCATCGAACACCATGTTCAAAGATTCCAATCTGTCAAAGTACCCTTTCATCTCTAAGACGAAAGCACAAATAGAGGCTCTAGGTTTCGGTTCGCAAGCTATGAGGGATTTAACAACATCAAGGCGTTCATTGCTTGCCTTTGCCTGAAACATTTCTTTAAGTTGTTGGTTCATTTCATAAGCCCAAGTGTTCTGAAAAGTCTTTTACAGTTCAAGGCTCATAGAAAATGCCATGATGCATGACTCTTTGTTTGCATCATCATAGTGCTTTTGGCGAGCTTCAATCTCTTTTTGGGTTTAATCATCATTGATTGTGGGAATTTGCTCATCGAGAACATACTCTTTGTTCTCATACCTTAGGGTGAACTTAAGGTTTCGCATCCAGTCCATATAGTTAGGACTGGTGAGTCTTTCCCTCCCAAGAACTAAAAGTAATGAGTATTTTGAGTTATGTACGGGATTGGGAACGGGAGGATTAACACCATTTTCAGTAGACATCTTTGAGATAAAACAGTTTTAGTTAGAATATACCTTGATTAATTACCCAATTTTAAATTAAGGCTAGGATCCATATTTTAGATTCGTTTATGAAGAGGGTTGCTGTAATCACATCACGAATTTATTTTAGGTAGACAATGTCTTTGTAAATTTCATTCTCTATGAAATTCCTAGTTCTTTTGAGATACATTGATTTTCATCAATGGCATGTTATGCTCATCTACTATTCATGACTGTATGTCGAGGATCATGAATACGATGGTGAATTTAACCATGCAAAAACTTGCTTGGTTCCCGGCTTGAGTCTGCTCGAGAATCGCGAGTCCCACATCACCTCTCACTTATGTTCTCTTATTAATGTGCCGGTAAACTACACGCGCTCCATTAACAGCCCATATAAGAGATGTGCGGTTTTCATGGGTTAGCATACTATTCACATTTGCTATATCTAAAACGGGAATTTTGTTTTAGTACTTTTAAATTAATACTTTTAATTTGACATCATCCTATCAAAAGTTCTAGGTAGCTCCATTGAACGCACAAAGAAGCGAAGAAGCATATTAAAAACCCGACTTCTTTAGGGAAGCAAAACGACCCGTCTTATACCTCTCTTATAGTTTGTTCACTATGGGTGAGCCGATTTATCAATTGAATGTGTTTAGATTTAATGATACATATACAATATAGCAATTATAACATGTATAAGGTTTCTATTAAAAAATTTAAAGTTTTGGGTTCTATTTTAAACATTTTAAAATTTTAGGGGTATATTTTATACAATTCAAAATATAAGGTCCTAAAATGTAAATTCATATTAACATTCAATGATCACAAGACAATAACTTAATATTCAATTATTTATACTTATCATATGTTAATAACCTACTGATAGATAATTAAATGCTAATAGAATTAAGCTAAGGCTCTGATATCACTGATGGGTTTTCTATACCTTAACTAGATTAACATAAAGCGAAAACAATAATTAATCTAGGACAAGAAGGAAACAAAACCCTAAAGGATCTTAACCTAATAAATAAAAGCAACTTAAAATAAATAAATAAGAAAATACTAACCTTTGAGAAAATCACATTTCTCACACACAGACCACCTTGGTCGAACTTAGAGGCAAGTATTCAAACAAGAGTACCTTTAATAGCTCACACCTACGAACCAAAAAGAAAAGGGATTTGAACTCTTAAGGTCTCGTTACACGAGTTGACTCTTATAAGGAGTAGGAATGAGAAAAAGAGAATGAGAAAATAAAGCCTTGGCATGCCCCTCTATTTATATGGAGAGGAAGGGACTTTACTTTTGATGACAGTCGTACCAATTAGTTATGAACTTGGACACAAAATCCAACATGTATATCCTTAGTATCTTCATTATTAATTCTATGAATGAATTTCTAATTTAAACATTAATCAAAATGTTCTTTCCAATATCTTTCAATTAGATTCTAATGTTGTCAAATCATCTTACACGCATGCAAATGATACAACTAATCACACATACAATATGATGTACATAAGGAATCCTTTAGTGGGACTCAAGGTCTCCATTTATGTGTTCAATCTCGCTAAGTGAGATAGATCATTCAAGTTTCACTCAATGATATTTCATAGTGTACTCAGACTTAATTCATCACATATGTTTAATGTATCAAACATATTATACCAAGGTTGCATGTTTCATTTCCTAAAATACTTACAAGAAACTCTATTTCAATCTAAAGGATAAAATCTTACTTAGATAAATAAAATGTTTCTAATATGTTCAACAACATAATTGATTTTAAAAAATAAAAACAAATTTACTCCCATTAGCTTCAGAAGTACTCATGAGATATCTTATTTATAATTAAAAAACAAATCCAACAAGTGATTGATTTAATAATTTAAACTTAAGATTATGCTCATTAGATGCGTGCTTATAATCCATACTTGGATTCTAGCATTTTGTATACTTTCTAAAGATTATATTGGATCCATAAAACCTAATTTGATTACATATCGTCCTCGCAAGGTAATCATTCAATAAAGACTTCTTGAAATCCAATTTGTCATATTTCTTTCCATGAAAACAAGTATGACAATCAAATCATCTTTATATAGTTAAAGTTCGTTAATGAAGAAGTTTTAATCATAGTCAATTTCTTGAGTACGAGTAAACTCTTATGTCATTTAACGTGCAATAAATATGTATACAATATTGTCCCTATGAGTCTTCTCTAAAAGGAAACTCATTTAAACCTCATCATCAAACCGATAAGTTAAAGATAAAACAAATCCCAAGAATATGATTATCTCCTTTTGGATAACATCTCTTCAATCATAGTCTTTGAGTCATTCAGTAAATCTAAGATCTAATAATGCATCTCCTATGGTTAGCAGGTTTACCATGATCCTCTAACTCATAATCCTCACCATTGATACAGAAACATATCATAAGGTATCCTTGCGGATCTATAAATATGAATAACATCATTCTAAGGTTTATCATTTCATGTTTAGCCTCAGTATGACATTCGCTAGTGCGTTTAGAAGGTTTATGTATCTTTTTCTTGATGTAATTCAAGACCTACATTACTCCAACTCGCTTTTAGCAAAGTGAGATTCCCACTCGCTTCTTGTACATTTAAGACTATTCTCAAATAACTCAGCATGACGAGCAACAGAAACTTTGTTCTCGTGTGGGTTGTAGAAATGGTATCCCATCGTTTCCTTTGGGTATCCAGTAAAATACACTTAACAGCTCTAGGCATTTTTCAATAATAATCTCCAAGATATTTTTACCAAATTTAAAACTTCAATCAAGACACAATGAGATTCATCTCATTTTATCTTAATTAACCTTTTAGGTTGGAGACTTATTGGGCATATCCATGATATACTTAATTTTATCTAGCCTTGATATTTTTAGGAGTTAAATAAGTTAAGGTCATCATAAATCAAAAAATATATAGTTTGATTACCCCCGTTGGACATACCATAAAATTGTGGTATTCCAATACGATTGATCTTATACTTTATGGCTTTTACTATTTTTACCAACTTAAGTTAAAACGTAATGGTATCAATAGTATTACTAAGCCAATTGCATACTTTAATAAGTCTTTGATGAATTCAATGACTTAATGTGTATGTACTAACAAGTAGACATAAACATCCAATATACTACTATTCGTTATAAGTCTTTTCATTTGTTAAATTAAAGTAAAATAAGTGCCTATATATGGCCTCAATAGTATTTTCAAGTTAATTTCAAACTTCATGTTTATGATTTCTAAGAAAACATAATCATCTAGCTTATCTTTTTATCTTGACGTATTCTCTTAATAGGGCTACATACATTAAATGTGTAGGAGTCCTAGTAGAGTAATGGTTTTCTTACTTTGTAGTCAAGAGAAACCATTTGTCATATTGTTCTAAGTTGTTCATTGCACACAATAAGGATTTCTCCCACTTGTTCAGGGTACAACTTCTTTGCATAAAACAACACCACACAAGTTAGTTTGTTTGTATCGACAATATGACAGTGTCAAGCTTATAGCTAGTGTATATAGAACTCCATCTATTAATAAGGAATCGTGTATAACTATCAAAGATAACATTAAACGGAAGCAACATCTCAAAGGTAACAAGTTATCAAAGATAATATACGGTGATTCTTACTAAATGAAGATGTTCCACACTTAGAAAGTAATTTATTATTTCAAGCCAAGCCAGAAATGAAGTAAGATGTCTATGATGTAAACAACTCATAATTCCTACTAAATTTGACAACATTGCAAGTTTGTCCTATATTTATAAAATGCATTACTCATACTCGATCTGACAACAGTGTGAGTGTTCCTTCACTAGTGAAACGTAAGTAGCAATTTATGCATCTTTCTAATTCTTGAATGTCTACTCATTATTGCTAATGTGCTAAGATATTCAAAGAAGTGTGTTCAAGTTCTAGCCATCTCATCTATTTAATTAACTTGAAAAATTAGCATGCAATTTCTACTTTATCCGCTCACTTTACCTCAAGGGTGTGCATCGTCTCTTAGTGGTTTAAGGAGACAACTATAAACACAAGTTCTCTAGTTATTGCCTTTTCTAGTTTTGCGGTGATATTTCCGTATTCTAATCAAACCTCATAAATATGTCTTGTTTACAACAAGATATTTTTAATCTTGGTAACCATAGACACAAGTTCTCTTGTTATCCAAGTTTCTTATTATGATTCAAATATTTCAAAACCAAATAAGGATATTGAAGCAATCTTGAAAGAATAAGAAGTCCAGTTTACTTAGCATATAAGTTTGGTATGCGTTCGATTAGAATCTAGGATAATTCTTTCATTCCTATTATAACTTTTCCATAAGTAAAAAGTATAGGAATAAGTCTTATTTTCAAAATAGACACAATTTGTCTTTCACAAGTAAGAACAAACCCTTATTTACAGTATACGTTGCATTAATACATTAAAAGAACTTGCAAAGTTCATTTTCAATATTTTCGATAATTCATCCCTTAAAAATTAACTACCCATGTTTATATATAAATAAACAATTAATTTTAACATGGGTCTAAGATCCAACTTGACGTTCTACCATTAATGCAGTTGATCTACTAGAAATGGTAACCTCAAAAGGTAATCAGCGTGTGATAATTGCCAACATGTGCAACTCTTAACCTTTATGGGGCACAAGGCATCATAATACAGAATTATAATGTCAAGTAGCATGTTTAACCCCATCGTATGCCTCAGGTAGAGGGTCTGAACATCATACTCGATATAAGTCGTTCAATACAAAATCAGTAATTTTACAGTCTCAGATATGATCATACAATTATTATATTACCTTGTTTTGCAAAATTTACCTAAAACTGTTTTAGAGTAAAAATACAAAATCAAGTGATTTCATACTTGGATGGCAAATGACTTAATTTTAAGGGTATAAATATTTTGATAAAAACAAGGTTACCAAAATTTTGTGTATAAGGAAGCATGCATACAACTTTATAACACTAGTAATTTTAAAACATTTTCATTTTCGTTTTAAAAACTTTTATAAATAGAAATCCCATAATTTTATAAACCACATGCCATTTATAAAATTAGGGTTGCCATGTTTACAACATCTCCAAGTATAAGTAATTTTACTACGGATAAGGTTAATTCCTCATGGGAAATAATCAAACCCTAGTAAAGTTTACAACATATTTTAAATATTGTTAAAACGTTTATGTAAAATTGTTTATTCTTGTGTTGTTCCGTCGCGGGTTTCCTTATGGAAACCACTAAACTCATGCGTTATAGAACGTTTACAAGGATTCAAACAAGTTTACGTATATAGCCCATGATTTAGCAAAGTGTACATATCAATATACATACAATAAGCATTTTAATCATGTGTTTTTAGTCCATATTAATTTTGAAAATTATTTTTTTCATTTTATATATAATAAAAACGCCACATATAAACATGCAAAACCAATTTAACAAATTTAATCATAATAAACATAATCATTTACGCAATTAAAACAACAATTCAACAAAGGTCTTCCCTACCTTTGCAATTAAACAAATAATTCACGTAATTGTCATGCATACCATATATACAAAGCATGCACTCAAATTTATTTAGCTTAATAACCATGGTTTACATGCACGTAATCCATGGTTGACAATTTATAAGCAATAAATTAAGCTATAATATATTCAAATCGCAAATTATAATTCATGCATTCATAATAAGTGAAACAAATCATGTAATATATAACCATATTTTATTTCTATTTTTATGTGATATTTATGGTAAATATATTTCACTAAATAATTTCCTAAAATAGATTTTCACATAAAAGGCAAGAAAAATTCAAAATATGTGTTTATATTTTAGCCTGATCTTCCAAAATACATACCATATTTCTATTTTCAGATTTATGTGTTTTATAGGAGTAATTATTTCACTACATAAATTCATAAAATAGATTGCACATAAAAAGCAAGAGATATCACAAAATATGCGTATTTTAGGTATTTTTACCGTTTTTATGTAATTATAAAGCTATACGGTTTGGCTCGTGATGCCACTGTTGGAAATCGTTATCTAAATAACCTAATATTACATTAATATTATACGAGCTATGCAGCGGAATTAAACTCATATAGCAACTATAATTAACATAAAACATAAACGAAAAAACGTAACTTTAACAACCAAGCTAGTGAAGAAATTCGAGTACACGCATGTGTGTTAAACTTGCAAAACCAAAACCCTTCGAGTTGCTAAAGTAAGCAACCTCTACGTGTATCCACACTACACGTTAACCAATATCACCCAAATGCTAGTTCCACGAACCAACGTACGAAGAATACTACAAGTAATCGAACTCAAACACCTTTTTCCCAAGGGTGTGTTTGATTCGTCGACTATAAGGAGAAGAGAAGAAGAAGGGATTATTATAATGAGCTAGGCGATCCCCTATTTATACTAGGTGGATTAGGGTTTACCTAAAATACCTTGCTTAGGGAAAAATCTAACTCAAAAACCCAACCCATAAACCCCATGGGTCTCGAAACGCCCCTTTCCAGACTCGATATTTAACCCGAAATCGAAAACTTTACGAAAGCATGTGATCGGGAATGACCTTGTGTCATTCCTTAATATACTTTTTAAAATACATTACAATTAGACCCTTGAAAGTTTCATTATCATAAAATAGACTCCAAAACCTTATCTGACATGAGGTTACGCCGTAACCACAATGGTTACGCCGTAAACTCTTAAAAACCTTTATGTTACGGTGTAACAAAGAGTTTACACCACTACAGAAAGTGCTATTAAGTATATAGGACCCCTTTTCACTAAAACTCGACTAAATTGATCCAAGACTACATAAAACCTTCTAGAAATCATTATAACACATAATACATCATATTCATAAGCATTTGTGTTTTACGTCTTAATGACCAAAACTATCACTTTATACCTTACGAGGTTACCAAACACTCGTTTTCACCCATTTCATTTTACACTTTAAGTATTCAATCAAACCAATGGACTCAAATACCTTCATTACTTTATAAGACCAATACAAAAGACATTACCACTTGACGTTTGACACTTAAAAACCATCCATAACACTTTGGGGGGTTCAACGTGATAGAGCTCGACGTCTATTCTATGCTCCTAAGTACAATTAATTACTCATACTCCTTACATCCGCATCTTAGCCTTTAATCCATTGCTTTACCTTCTTGAAAGAACCTACAAAATCTTAGACATCTAAACCGTAAGCATTACGCTTAGTAAGTAACCCGATATATAATATATAATCATATATACATCATCACATCATCAACATAACATCCGAACTTAGTCCATATGATGAATAGTCTATCCAAACTCGCATAACATTCATTAGCACCATAGAAACTATCACATACATTCTAACCATAACATAACAATGATTCAATCTAACACCTATATATCTAATCACCAAACCACTAACTTATGTCCAATCTAATCAAGGTTCCTATACTCTTAATACATTCAATAACAACATAAACATGATAATACATATATATAACACATGTTATAATCCAAGTTACTTACCTCACATCCAAGCTAGTATTATCATGAACATCATCTCATCATCTCTTGACTCATAAACCATAATCATCATACATCATAAATACTTTATATATATACTTAACAATTATAGGGTTTATATAATTCATTAACATTCCCTTCATCATTTGTTAACATCATATGATCACATCTTGATCATATGATGAAAATCCCCAATTTTACTAATTTGACATTATATAGCTTAACCCATTATCATTATTACTTTAATTCTTGATTAAGAGCCTTAATTATCCAAAACCTCCAATTTAGGTAGAAAAACCATAACTCAATAATTCTTCATTTAACTCAATTAATGGATACTTAGTTGTACTAGGATCATTAATATAGATTAACTCATTGAATGGAACCATACTCTCCTCATAATTGATCAACAACTAGCCTTGAGTTCTTCCCCCCCTTTTTCTTTGTTCGACACACACAAGAACACATCACACTTCTGGAACTTGATAGAAATGTCCAGGGAATTCATATTAATTAGTTGGCACTTTGGCCAAATGACATAATAGGTCCCTCAAGTCATATTCTTCCATAACTGGTCACATTAACTTATATACTTATTTTCCATTTGCCAACTTTAGTCCCTTAAGTTCATTCCTTTTCATAAATGTGGCCATGATTGTTTCTATAAACCATTTACATAATAATTATGTTGTCTTATGTTTGACTTATTGGGTTGAATAGTCATTGACCACTAACGTCTTCAAAACTATAAAGGTCATTATTAATACTAACTCAATGGGCCTTTTCGTAATAAAATACTTATACCCGGTTTTGCGGGTGTTACAGGCCTTATGGCCGGTCGAACCTCAACCCAAACACCACTTGAGTTGACTTTTTAACACATTTAATAATATACTTGACAAGTTATTGAACTCTTATTCCTATGTATATTCCCATACTCGAAAAGATATACAAGATGTTTATGTAACATTTGTAAATTAAGTGATTTATGCCTATATGTAATGCAAGAACAATTTCGCAATCTTAATGTAAGAAAATCTGAATAGTTATAGGTTATGCATAAATCCGGAAAATAGCTATACACGGCAAATAGTGTTCATGGCAATTGTGCTTTGACAGGTTTTATTAGCGTAATTAAAAAATAGCAATGATCATTTAATAATTTCTACTAACAAACTTAAATACATAAAGAAATGCACATAATCATATAGCATAACACATAAAATGTACTTGTCGTCGTTTTATGTATTAGATACAACAATGTATACTTAGCTCGGTTTTATTTAAAAACAAATTAGTTTTCTCTCCATTTCAAAAATTAACCAATTTTAATATTTTTGAAAGGTTAATTACACAATTTTCAAAGATATATCGACTAGAAATGTCCGACTGAAAGGAAAGTAAAATACAAGTTTTACGTATAAAACGAGACTCAAACGTTTTGGACCAATACGTAGTATTGTTCTGCCTTTCTGAATAACTTAACGTTTGGAATAAATCACTTGAAAGTAGTTTTATATAAAAATTAGGACTCACAATTATATTCGAAATGGCGGGTGGCACGACTTCTACGGACTTATGGTTGATTTTATATGAATTTTCAAAGTTTTCAAAAATCTGCCTAATTAGACAGGCGGTCCGCCCTAATTAAGGGGACCGACCTTTGGAGATAAAGGGGCCAACACCTGACACAGATTCGTCATTTTTGAACAAAATCATTTAGTGACTTAACGGAAAGATGTAGAACCTACTAAGTTTGATACCGAACATCAACAATTAATTTTAAGCATCGTTTTTACTTCGAGCTAGTATACTTATAGTGTATTTAACAACCAAAATCTAATACATAAGTTATGCCAGAAAAAACAACTTTTCTTATTTAATCTCCCCTTCTTGGGTATATCTGATACATGGATCGTGCTTCATTTTTAATTCCACATTGTTTTTTATAAAAATTAGAGGCGGGAACCTGGCTCATGATTTCCAATTGTGAAAATCGTAGGAGGTATGTGAATACCATTTCTATTTAAAAACTTAAAACGTTTTGTATCAAATTATCAAGCAAAGTTAGATGCCTATATGATGAGTGTAGTAATAACATCATATATCTACTAGAACATGTCTAGCAATATAGACAAAATCATATGTAAACTTCGATCTATGAACAATCATAATCACCAAACAATTTAAGAAACACTCAAACATCACATATAGATCGAATTGCATATCTAAATGCTAAGATGATAGGATAAATATTAGATGTAAAAGAAAGGTAAAAGAAGTGCAATCCGACGCGATGATTTATAAGTGGTATCGGTCCGAAGCACATGCTTTCGCCATACTTCACTCCCCGAGTACCAATTGAGAAGAGAGACTTCACTAGTCAAACATAAAAGAATCAATGCCTCTTGTTCTACCCACTTACCCATACTCCCTTTTAGCGCGGAGGAATAAACAGAACACAACAATGCTTACACCTGGATTTCTGACACAAAGCCTAATGTCGAGTTCTATATCCTAGTTAGAACCAATCTATCACAACTTATGTGATTTGAGGACTCTTAAAAATACTAACCGCGATACTTCCATTACCCTTCACAACTTCAATACTTCACTTCAACTTTCACTGCATTTACACAACTTCACTTTCATTCACTACTTCACTTTCACTTCACATACATTAACTCATTATCACTACTTTATGTCACTTAACCTAGACAACTAACAATGTTTCACCCCGTCTATCTAAAACTATTGAACGTTCCCACGATCCAAATATACAACACCATTATTGATCACCACGATCTACTATTACACAAGTTTTATGAAATTATATGGACTTCGACTATTACATTGTGAATGGTAAGACATGTCACGTAATGCACTTATAACTAAAATAAAAAAAACCTTCAACTTCGTATACTTAATGATAACAGAGTTCTTCTCTTGCAGTGTAGAGGAATAAGTTGTATCGCTTGGAAAAACAACATGCTTAAGATTAATATCAAAGCATTGTTGTTGAGAGTATAAACTAATTTAGCTAGAAAGAAAGTGTAGTGAAAAAGGTTAGAAAAATCACTGTGGGGAATAGTTGTTTTATAGGGGCAATCTGGGGGGATATCTTTGTCTGGCCGGGTCCCCTTATTTAGGGTGCCCTCTGTCCCATTAATAATTAAGGGGATCCGTCCTTTTATTTAAGGAGGTGTCGCCCAGCCTGGACTGTCATCCCTTTTTTGTCTTTTCTGGGAATAAGGGTTTTTGGAAATTTTTCTAGCGTTTTTAGATAGAAAATTTGAATTCAAATATTTATTTGAATAAAACATTTCTTTTAAATACAAAAATGTTTTGTATAAGTTTTATTTAAATGTTTGTTACCTTTATAAAAATGTAAGGTTTAAGAAAAATAAAAATTCCTTTGATTATAAAATAAATTAAGCATTTATTTATTCATACCTTAAGTGATTTACGTCGCGAGTGCAAAAAATAAATTAAAAAAATAAAAAACAAAAAAAATAAAATATAAAAAAAAAAACCCCCCCCCCCCCTTCTTTCGGGTTTTTGGAACCATACTAAAAAAATCAACAAATCATAAAAAAAAAAAAAAACAAAAAAAAAGAAAACAAAATAAAAAAAAAAAAAAAAAAAAAGCAATAAAAACAAAAAAAAATGGGGGGGGGGGGGGTGGGGGGGGGGGGGAGGGGGGGGTGGTGGCGGGGGACAAAAATAAAACAAACTTTTGGGGCAAGGGGGTGGGGGGTGCGTGGGGAAAAAACCCACACCCTTGAAAAGGGGGGGGGGGGTGGGGGAAAACGTGGGGGGGGGGGGGGGGGGGGGGGGGGGACGGAATACATAATCAATCACAAATGGGTATTAATACCAACAGAAAAAAACAGAGGGATTGGGGTTTTGTGTTTTCGTTATCCATTTTGGGGGGGACATAAGAAATAAATATATATAAAAATAAAAAAATAAAATTTAATGCCCCAAATTTTTTGGGAAAATTTGGGAATCCAATTTTTTTTTGGGGGGGTGGGATTCTTGCCCATACCCCACCCCAGGTGTGGAAAAAAACGTTTTTCTCTTTTCAATATATTTTTTCAATATTTTATTTTATTTATATTTTCAACTCTATTAACGTCTTATTTTACTCTCTTTCTAACACCATGGGTTTTAAAAAAAATAAAAAAAAACAAAAAACAATAAAAAATCAAGCCACCCCACCCCCACCCCCCACCAACCCCCCCACCCCCCACCCCCCCCCCCCCACCCACCCAACCCCCAAACCCCCCCCCAAACCCCTTCTTAACGTTTTTGGGTTTATAATAGTTTTACATGTTTTGTCATCACCAAAAAAAAAAAAAACATGACAGATTAATGCATTCGTTAAATATTCGGTATTATCTTCTTCCCTAAAACAAAATCTTCCCTCCTCTTTTTGATGGATTGGGACCAAAATAGTAAAATATAAAAAAACGTCATAGTAAATATGTTAATAAAGTTTTTGTTATTGTTTTAACACTTTCTTTCTTCCCCCTTTTTGTTGCGTAACCAAACGTAACAAAAAGGTGGACACTCCAAGCCATTCATTCCATTAGATGAGATTTTTACTAAACTTCAATCGTTGAACCAAAGAGGCGAGCTTGCATCATCCCAAGTGAAGTCTTGCTCCTATCAACCCCGTAAAAATCATCCCAAGATATCTACATTGACACCCGAGCACCCTTAACTCATTGCACTCCTATGATACTTGCATCGCATGGTCTATTGACTTTAGCTGATCCATGGATCAAATATGTTACAAACTCTTAACCTACATTAAGGGTTAGATTCGTGCAACAAGATATATATATATATAAAGGGGTAGAATACACATATCAAGAAATGTTTAGATGTCATAACGGTTGCAACTCCCCCTCCGTGTATGCTCCTCTTTGTTTGGGGCACCAAGGAATCAAGCTACGAAAGTGTGCTACAAAAGAAAAAATTAGTAGAAAAGTGCACACATATATAATAACGATGATATATATATGTATGTATGTATGACTAACGAGGAACAAGACATGCATGTCTTAGATATATGCACTCTAAACTATGACATTTAAAAAAATAAAACCTAGACACACGACGTATACTTAAGACATGAGAATGTTTAGGAACCAATGATAAGGTTTGACCGACACATGCTTAAGACTTGACCAACACCCTTCGGTATAATACCGATTTTAATAAACGAGAACAAAATTCATTTATTGATTGACACACTGTTATTATGAGAATGACTTCTTCCAAGATGTCATTTGAATAAGGAGTATTAACGAAATTTGATCAACATGTTCCTTATGGTATCATCATTTAACCAAGATGATGATGTGGATTTAAATAGACTAAGGGTTGTATTGAGAGATTCCTAAATCCTCAAGGTTTTGTGGAAACCGTAGAGGGGGGTGAATACGTTTCCTTTTAAAAACTTTAAGATCAAAGATTACATCACTCTTCTACCGACGGTCCCATATATATATGGGGGTTGCCAAGTGTATCAGGGGGCCGCCTGATTTATGGGACCGCTACCAGAAGAGGCTTTCCGACTACATATTTTGTATCAAATCACCAATCAAGTTTGACGTAATATGAGAAGTGTTGATAATGGATTTACAATAACTAGCACATATTCTACCAAAATATCCACACTCACAATATTTAATACAAAGAGCTACACAACCATGTCTAACACAACATTCATAACAATTCACACAATGCAAGTGTAAAAGTAAAGCGATAAATATAAAGACATGAGTAAAGAGAAAGGTAAAAGGAAATGCAAACCGAACATGGTGATTTATAGTGGTTTGGTCACGAAGCTCCTCTTCGCCCTACTCCACTCCCCGAGTATCCAACTCGAGAGTTACTTCACTAATCAACAAGCTCCCTTTCGGCGGAGAAAACCTTATACCAATGCTTACATTATTTTTCGACACTAAGCTAGATGTCGAGTTCTTCTTCGGGTACAACCAAACCCGTTATGTTTTATGGCCCTAATAACAAACCTTATGTTTTATGGCCTAAACACATAAACCGCATCGCTTACATTATTTTCCGACACTAAGCTAGATGTCGAGTCCTAATCTTAGCTAGAACTAATCTACCACTTCACCAATGTTATTTAAGGCCTAAAATACTAACCAACCCACAATCAACCCATCCAAATGTATACATCATTTGGATCTACCCACTACTAAAGATTGGAAGACATAGACTTGATCTATATGTAACAAATGTTACAAATGGACTAACTAGATTACATAACTTAGGATCTTGAAGATGACCAAAGTTCTTCTCTTGCACTTGAGGAAAGAAGGAAATGATAGAAGATTGGATCACATTTAAATAAGATTAAACAAGTTAAATGATCAAAGGTTTAGAGAGATTTAGTGAGATCTAAAGAGAGAAATAACTGAAAGAAAATCGTGCAAAAGGATTGTAAAAATAGTTGGAGGTGACCCACTATTTATAGGAGCTGAAAAACAGCATATCAAGAAACGGCGGTCCCAGATATATTAGGGGGACGCCGAGGGGACCGCCGTATTTAAGGGGGCCTCCCCGATAGACGCTCCTGTTTTTGTA
Organism: Tanacetum coccineum; assembly: GCA_026074375.1. NCBI lineage: Eukaryota > Viridiplantae > Streptophyta > Magnoliopsida > Asterales > Asteraceae > Tanacetum > Tanacetum coccineum. Next base: position 247 of record BQNB010084584.1, on the reverse strand, counting down.
TTTTTTTGGGTAAACATACTTGTTTGGTAAAAGTGTAACATGTTTTAGGGGGAAAAGAATCAGATTTTGAATTTGGAAATAATTACCACAAAAAACATTTCTTTATAATTCAAAAATAATTTGTCTAATTAAGTTTTGAAAAAATTATTTTGTTACATTTATAAAAATGTAAAGTTTAAGACAAAAACTTATTTCTTTGATCATCCTACAAGTTTAATGCTTGTTTGTGCATACCTTTTGTGATTTA
>BQNB010084583.1:0-26318 GCA_026074375.1 Tanacetum coccineum | reverse complement strand
ACACTTTTCCCGCCCTTTTCAAATCCCAACCAACTCACGGGTTAACCACCCCGCTTTTACCCTGCAACCCAAACCACCCCATGGATAATCACTCCCCCCTCCTCCACTATCTTTCCCACCTAAAAAGAGGCTTTGCCATGTTGGCAATCCAAACCCACACAAAAACCAATCAATGGTTGAGAGCAATCGGCTTGGGTTTCAAGAAAAACCAAGGGACAGGATGTGCATTGACTTTACACTCTCACAACAAGCACACCCCATTCTTGTGTCTACAAAGAAACACAAAAGGAAGAAGACAAGAAGGAAAGACAGAGTCGTTTTTCACTATAAAAAGGATTGTAAAGCCATTGTGGCTAGGAGGTAGTTAAGTAGTTTTTAGTGAGTTTTTATGTAGTTTTAAGTAGTTTTAATAGCTTTGAGAGTTTTAAGTTTGAATTTTCCAGTTTTAAAGTGTTTTATGTACTTGTACTCAAAATTTTAATGAAAATTCAGTCTAAGTTTCTTGTTTTACTTTTCCTATATTCTATAATCTGTTTTATAAAACATTTTCTCAAAAACTCTAAGGCAAAGTACTGTTGGATTGAAAAAGCTAAGGAAGAATGAGCAAATGTGGAAGGCTTATTGGGTTTTCAGCTTAGTTTTAGCTTAATTATAAGCTAAGGGTAGGGAGTTAGAGCTTAATTAGGTCTTCAAAGAGTCCTTTATGAACAAAGGATCAAAGGTAAAATTTCTTTCAAACTTTGCTTTTTACTGTAGCATTAAGCTTATTTAGCTTATTTTTAGCTTATTTCTGTTTTTATGTGCTTATTCATGTTTATCAATGTATTCATGCCTTTTCATGCTTTTCAATTCATTATATGCAATTTACTTTGAAATCTGTCTAAATAAGCTAATTCTGTCCTAGCTTATTGTTCTGATTTAAGTGCTTATTCTTTGAGCTTTTTAACTTTTTAGTGTTCAATATTGTTTAAGTCTCATTAGTCTTCTAAAATTTCAGTTTTAAATTAGCTTTTATAGGTTTAAAAAGTCTTTTCAAAAACTTAAGGAGTGTTTGGGTCAACACTCAAAACGGGTCAAAATGGTTTTGTGCTTGGGTTGAGGTCATTAGGTTAGTTTAAGCTTAAGTTATAAGCTTGTTTAAACTGTTTTTGGAAAGTTTTAAAGTTTTAAAATTGATTTCAAAAGATTTCTAAACTAACTTTGAAACTGTGAGATTTTTAAAACACCACAAGTGCTTATTTAGTTAAGCACTTGTGATTTTGAGTTAAGGTTCAAAAAAGAGTGTGATTTAGTGTGTCAAAACAAGCTGTTAACACACTTGGGTCATTTGACTTGTTAAGTCAAAATAGCCCAAGTTTCTAAGTGTAAAATTTTTAAAACTGAGAAGCCTTTTTCACTGTCAAAATTCAGCAAGTTTTTATGATTTTTAAAAGTCAAAAATTGGTGCACAAGTTGTTTAGCTAGAGTATTTTAGCTGTTTTTACTTTTCTTTTCAATTTGAGCTTATTTGACAGCTTTAAATAAGCTGTCAAATAAGCCCTTGAGTTTAGCCTAAATCTCCCCTGGTGCAAAGGGGAGATTTTAAGCTCTCTTTGCTTAGCCTTTAAGAGCACTTAAGCCCAAGTTCTTGGCTTATTTCAAGAGCCTATAAGCTCTTGTATAAGCCCTCTAAGTTTCAGACCTTAGTAAGCTTATTTGATGGCTTATTTTTAAGCCTCAACTAGCCCCTTGACTGTTTTTAGCTTAGTTTAGTGTAAGGATTGCTTATTTTTCTTTTCTGGCTTATTGAGCTTATTTAATAAGCTCAATTGATTCCTAGTAGCTTATTAGGATAAAGTAGATAGATTTGTTTGCTTATTTCTCATTACCTAGCTTATTTGTCCAATAGTTAAGTCCTTTTTAGCTTTTAAGCCAATTTTAGCTTCTGTCATTAAGCTGTTTTCTAGCTTATTTAGTTTAAGCTTTTAGCCTTTTTAGCTTATCTAGGTTAGGTTTAGCCCCCTTTAGCTTATTCAGACCAAGTCATAGCTTATTTGTCCAAGGTGTCCAAAATGACTTAGCATTTCTTAGCTTTAAGCCAACTTTAAGTAAACTGTCACTTTTAAGCCTATTTTTAAGCTTATTCAGGGCTTTTCGTAAAAAGTTGTAGTTGACAAAGTTGTTAAGCCCCACGAGCTTAACAACTTTGCTTTTCAAAGTTTTCAAAAAAAAAAAGAGGGAAAGACAAGGGAACCGGGTGAGCAAGACTCGAACCCGGTACCCCTCGATACAGTCCCCCTTTTATACACACTCATACCGCTGCGCCCTTGGGTCTTTTTCGTTAAAGACTCAAGAGGCTTGGTACTTATACACGTTTTAGGCTTTTAAGCCATTAAGCTGTTACAGCTTATTACGTGCTTATTTATAAGCAAAATTTTAGCTTCTTATTTTTCGTAGGTAGAACATAGTGTAAAGTATTTTTAGAAAATTTTTCAGAATTTTTCGAAGTCATTTAATATTTTTTACAATTTAATTTAGTTAAAAGTTTTAAAAATTCATAAAAAATACAAAAATTATCAAAAAAATATTTTTCTTTTTTAGAAAATTTTATTTTGTCATATAGTTTGTAGGAAAAATATAAAACTTTTCGTAGGGTCATTTTTACAACTTTTCATTTTTTAAAGAGCGGTCCGGGTGCGGTTTTTTGTCTTGACTCGTTTTTGGGTCAAACGAACTCCGTTTTCGGTCTAGTCTTTTTCATTCTTCGTTATTTGTTCCCTAGAGTAGTTTAGAAGTGAAAATTTCTTCGTAGGGTTAATTTTAAAGATTTTAGGTTTTTCCCCCTTTGTTCGGGATTCGTGCTCTCGTTTTCTAGTTTAATTTCATAATTTCTAGGTTTTTCTTAAACGTTTTTGTTTGTTATTATCTAATTTGACTTTTCCACACTTTCAAATCAATTCTCTCCTTCAAACTCAAATCTTCGACCGTATCGATCTTCCAGTCCAGCCTCGTTGGGGATAAACGACCCGGGAACACTCTATACTACTTCTCGGTATCATTGTTTTGTTTCAGATTACACTTACTATATATATTTTATATTTTATTATATAGTATATGTATTTTAAGGTGTAGTTTGGAAGCGATCAATCATTAAGCTACTAGTTATACTAATATTTTTGGATTTTTATTGATTTATAAGACAATATGAAGAAAACTAATATTTAAGCTATCAAACTTGAAAACAGATACTCAATCATACTTAATAAGCACAAATACACAGATTTAAGCACAAATAAGCCAGTGAATAAGCAGATTTAACATAAGAAATTAAAGACAGAAAAGATAAAATGAGAACTTACAAATGCCTTAGCTAAACAAAGGCTTAATTTGCTCAAAGAGCTGTCATCAAGCTCTAGCTTATCACAAGGATAAGCTAGTAAAGTCCAATAAGCTCTTCCATTGTAAGCTTATCATCCAAAAAGCTCAAATCCATACTAGCAAAGGTATTTAACTGATTTTGATGGTTTAAGTAAATTGTTGATCAATTTGAGCTCTAATCTAAGCTTAGAGACTTAGAGAGCTTATAATGAGCTTGTGAGAAGCTTGTGAAACAGTTGAACAAAATCATTTGAGATATATAAAAGCTTATAGGTAAAAACAAATTGTGAACAAGTAAACTATGATTTTATTGATTTAAAACTGAATACAAAACTTTGAAAATGAAAATTACAAGAGCAAGTTACATGAAAATGAAAATTTTACTTAAACTACTAACAACTAAAAACGGGAAAAAAGGAGATGTTGTGTGTGTGAGGCTTGCTCTCTATTTATAGCCTTGGAGTGAAGCTTCTAGGAGTCTAGCCCGCTCCTCTTATCCATGATCTTAGCCCTTAATCCTTTGATCTCATTTATGGTCCGTTGGATTGATATGATGAGCACACGGATTGCCAACGTGGCATTCTGTGTGTCAGACCATTTGTGTTTGTTTTGCACTAGATTTAGTGCAAAATATCCAATCATTGTTGTGCTTTCATATATCCGTGTGTCCCTTCTTGTGGTGTCTTGGCTAATGAGAGGCTTTTGTGACATCTAACTCTGCCACATCGTACCTTGTTACTCGAATCATAGAGCCACATCATCAATTTTAATTACCCCTTTGATTTTGACAGGAGGTTAAACTGAAAGAGATGATGAACAGTAAAAATGAATTCCCGCGCCTTTTTCTTTCTTTTTATATCTTTGTTTGACCTCAGGTGTGTGAGGGTTGACTTTGGGCCCAGGATTTATAAAAATTGAATTGGGCTGGGTGATCAGGTTTGGGCTTGGTTATAAGGTTGTGTTATAAAGGAATAACGACCGTTATCTCTTTATTATAAGGAGATAACGGTGTTAGGGTTTATGGACTTTTGGTGAAATTAGTGTTTAACATTTAGGGCATTTTGGGAATCTTAATGATTTTGTCTTTTTATGGTTGACCAATGTTGACCAAGGATTGACTATGTTGACCATTGATAAATACTTCTGGCTCTTTTGCACTCTTTTCGTTCCCGTGTCCGTGTTTTTCCGGCTTTGACCGTTTTCTTGTGATTTTTTTTGCATTATCTGTACCTACACATTCACAAACAACAAAATACACAAATACAGGTATATTTTTGCACATTTTGATCATTTAAGGGCCATTTTGGATATAATAAAGATATGTGATTTCTCACATATCAAAATTCCCCAAACTAAGTGATTGCGTGTCCTCACGCAATATTATATGCTTTAAAACCAAATACCTCAAAACTTCCCCAAACTAAATCTTTGAAAAGTAGCAAAGACTTTTGTGGAGAGAGTTAAGAAATCACAAGCTTTAAAACACCCTAATTTCCCATTTTTCAAAACTTTTTTTCCATATTTTTTAATTTTTTTAAGGTAATTAATTAGAATATTCCGACTTCTGTTATTTCCATAACTGTTAGGGATCATAGAACAAGATGCATTTCGATCCGAGAATGCCCCCAAAAAGGATAAATTCATCATTCCCGACTTTTCACTTATCCAAACCAAGCTTAAAACGAAATCACAGTTAAATATCAGTTAAGATGCTAACACTACTCATATTTGCAAATTGTGAACTTTTCACTCCCGACAATTATTATATCTTAGGTGAATGTGCTATTTTGAATTTCAACCATGCATCAACGTTTTGCAAAATACTATGCTTCATGTTCCACCCAAGAATAATGAGTTTGAAGGCGAGATCATCCCATGTAGCGACTTTCGTCTCGGCACATCCCAACCTTGCGGCTAAGTGACCAGGCTTTTGACACCTCACAGAGACTAGTATCGGGACTCACGGACCTTAGGTTTCAAAAACTCTCAGGTTTACTGTATATACATAGCTTTAAAATAGAATAGTCAAAGTTCAAAAGCATATTTGAATTTAACAAAAAGAAGTTTATTTATTAATTCAAACTTAATATTAAACATTTATGCAATTGTAACCCTCGACCTTTTAGAAGGCTGCAACATCGGTTGTGAGCCGGCAAGATGCAGCAAACTTTTTTTTGTCTCGGATTTTACTCTTACTATGGGCTTTCTTTAGAAGACTACCACATCGGTTGTGAGCCGGCAAGAGGTAGTAAAGTTTTATCAACCCACAACTTTTATTTAATTATATTTTCTATCATTTCATATATATATATATATACATTCTCTTCTTTATATATAAAGAAGACTTCTTTTTGAAAAATTCAAGTATAAGTTTGAACTAAGACTAAAATTTTTGCTATATATTACATAAAAATTATTGATTTAAGTTTAATATCTAAAAACAGCACATATATTAATCCGGTTAAGAGCTTATGGGAGAAAAAGCCACAAATTACATACATGAGCTCTTAAGATTTCCAACTAATCCTTGTTTAGCATCCTACTCATACTTAACTCTATCATTTTTCGTTCTTCGTGAATTTCCACGAACGCTTAGCCTAAAGTTAAGGAACAAGCTAGAGCTCAACACGCTCGATCGGGTCAAAATTTTACTCTTATTCTACCCAGCAAGAAAGTCAAAAATTTGTGACAAAACACTTATTTTTTTTAAACAGCTGCAGGCACAATCAAATTGATAGATCTCCCCCATACTAGAGTTAAACATTGTCCTCAATGTTTTAAGAAGAGTCTCTACGTAAATCCTAGGCCGTTTATTAAGTATGCTTAAAGATAAACGTTAGTCAATAAGATTAGGATACCGAATTTCCCCAAACTAATTGCAAGCAAAGGCTAGGAAGTTTGAGTGGATCGGGACAAAACACCGAACACAAGAGTCTTCAGAAGATTTTGGGTAAATCCTACAAAAATTCACAAGTACAAACAACAAGAAACGGAAGAGTACAAGCTTTCTCACATCACAATAGAAATAAGAAAGAAAATAATAGAAGGATAAGCATGGGGTGCCTCCTACGAAGCACTAGTTTAGGGTCACTAAGCTTGACCCAATCCCCGCATTTAGTTGTCCTTGGGGAAGGTTTGGAGATCTGGAACAACCAATTTTGGTACGTCCCCTCCAAAGTAGTGCTTAATTCGATGACCGTTCACCTTGAAATTTGACCCAGAGTTTTAAGATAACTCAACGGTGCCATATGGAAAGACTTGGGAAATGGTGAATGGTCCAGACCAACAGGATTTTAATTTGCCTGAGAACATCTTCAATCGAGAGTTTAAGAGGAGGACTTGATCACCGACATTGAAAACGCGGTTTTTGATCTTTGAGTCATGGATCCTCTTTGTTTTCTCTTTATAGATCAAAGAGTTCTCATAGGCATGATCACGAAGTTTATTTAATTCATTGAGTTGAACTTTACGATGATCACCCGCGGTCTCAAGGTCAAAGTTTGCATGCTTCAAGGCCCAGTAGGCTTTGTGCTCGAGCTCGATCGGTAGATGACATGCCTTTCCGTACACGAGCTTGTATGGGGTACACCCGATGGGTGTTTTGTAAGCTGTACGGAAGGCCCAAAGTGCATCATCTAGTTTATCCGACCAAGATGCATGGTTCTCGCCCACGGTCCTTTCAATAATTCGTTTCAAGCCACGATTGGATACCTCAACTTGCCCACTTGTTTGTGGGTGATATGCGGTAAGATACTGGTGAGTAACTCCGCTTTAAGCTAACCTTGCAAACTGGTCATTGCAAAAATGGGTTCCGCGATTACTTATGATAGCACGAGGGGCACCGAATCTGGTGAAGAGAGATTTAAGAAATTTGCAAACAACTCGGGCGTCGTTGGTGGGGAGCGCTTTCGCTTTAACCCATTTTGACAAATAGTCGACCGCCACGAGTATGTATTTGTTCCCTCGTGAAGACGGGAACGACCCCAGAAAAATCGATGCCCCACACGTCAAAGATTTCGCAAACTTGGATGGAATTTTGAGGCATTTCATCACGTTGCGAAATTTTTCCTTGACGCTGACAAGTGTCACTTCGGGTGACCAAGTCATGGGCATCTCGGTAAATCATGGGCCAATAAAATCCTGAGTCAAAAACCTTTTTGGCGGTGTAGTTGGCACCGTAATGTCCCTCGGTGGGTCCACTATGGCAAGCTGTGAGGATGTCAACAACTTCTTGGCCAGCAACACACCGCCGAATCATTTGATCCGCACATATTTTGAATCAAAAGGGTCATCCCCAAAAGATAGTGTTAACATTCCCCCCCCCCTTGAAAACTTGTTATTTTGCGGGACACATCCCTTTACAAATGAAATACCTAGCGTGGTAATCTTGGCATAATCGCAAACCACGGGGTACTTGAGTCACCACGAGAAGTCACCATATTAAGTGTCTCGAGAGGAAACTTTCATTACCTCCTTTTGTGGTCAGCTACAATTTTCATACGGATTTTCTAATCAGAAAGATGATCGGCAACCGCGAGATTCTCGGCTCCTTTTGTGTCAATTAACTTATTGAATGTAAACTCTTGAAGGAGGAAAATCCCACTGGAGCAATCTCGCCTTGAAAACGTTGTTAGCATAGGAGATATTTTAGGGCGGAGTGATCCGTATACACCTACTTTTGTTCAGATGAGGTCAGAATCGAATTTTTCAAAGGCATACACAACGGCTAACATAGTCTTTCCTCGCGTGGTGTAATGTGATTCCGTCCTCGTTCATGTTTTACTAGCATAATGTTAGGCCTAAGTGTTTTTTTCATGATGTTGCCCCATGACTGAACCTATGGCAAAGTCGCTTGCATCGCACATAAGCTCAAAGGGTAGGTCCTAGTCGGAGGCAATCAAGATTGGATCTTCAGTAAGTTTTTTCTTTAACATTTCAAAAGCTTGAATACATTCATTGGAAAGAAAAGATGAAACGAGTATTTTTTCTCCAGGAGCTGAGTCTTCGGTCGGTAAATATGAGAAAAAACCTGATAATCGTCGGTAAAACGCGGCATGACCGAAAAACTCCGAACAACCCTTAACGTGTTGGAAGAGGTAAACTTAGCAATCACATTGACTTTGGCTTTATCAACCTCAATCCTTATTATCGAAATCTTATGTCAAGGAACAATGCCTTCCTTAACCATAAAAGACCTTTTTTCCTAATTAAGACAAAAGATGGTGTCTCCACGACCTTTGAAGCATCTGATCACACACAAGAGGCAATTTTCGAATGAATTCCAAAGACCAAAAAGTCGTCCATGATGACTTCTAAAGCATTTTTTTCGGTCGAGATTCATGAAAGATAGCCATCATAACACCTTTGGAACGTAACCGCGGCAGTTGCATAAGCCAAAAGGCAAGTCACGATATGCGAACGTTCGTAAGGACACGTGAATGTTTGCTTTTCTTGATCATGAGGTCGATCGACAATAGTAACCGTTTCCTCCCGCCTCGAGTATGCGATCCCTAAAACGCTAGTGGAAAGTTGGTCTTTACGGGTGACTTTTATTTAACTTTCGGTAGTCAATGCATACAACAGCCATCCCATAACCAATCGAGTCAATTAACTCATTTTCCATTCATTTTCAAACAACGGTAAAACCACCTTTTTTTGGTACGCAATGTATGAGCCTTATCCCAAGGACAATCCGAGATCGGGTAAAAAAAATCCGGCGTACAAGAAGTTTTTCACCACCTTTTGATGACATCTGTGGATTTTTAGATTCACCGGTCTTGGTGTTGAACCGCCGTTTGTAGTCCTCTTCATCAGAATCTGTGAGTATAAAATTTTCGGGTTAATACCCTAGGATGTCAGAGGAGTTTCCAAGCGAAGCTCCTTTGTGTGACTTCAAACCATTATGAGAAGGCGCATTTTCCACGATACTCAAGTCTTTAGCAATTATGATGGGCAACTTGTTGTCACCCTCTAAAAATGCGTATTCGAGATGAGGAGGTAAGTCCTTGAGTTCGACTTCGGGAGGTTCATCAATTGAAGATTTATCATTCTTAGCTTTACAAACTTTGAGTTCTTTTCGATTCCAGGTAAATAGTTTCCTTGAGTGGGAGGGGGTAATGATGGATCATCATTGAGAAATGATTTAAGAAGAAGAATATCCCCTTCCGGGTCATAGTAAGAGTCATCAACTTCCGATAAAGTTGGATCATCTTCAAGAGCGAGGAAAGCATCGACTTCCTCGAGAAGAAAATCACTATCCCCGAAGGGAGTGAGAGTCGGAGAGGAGGTAGAAACGATCGGAAGACATATTAAGATAGATTGCCACTCTGTGAATCACAGCGAGAATCTTAAGAACTTCTGAGAATACTCTTCCAGCCATTTCAATGACGTCGATTCGGTTAACCGTCACATGATCGTAATTAGAGGAGTATCTCGAAGTTTGGTCAAGATTGAATGTTACGGCTTCTTTTCTGACACGAAGAGTTAATTCTCCTTTGTACACATCAATCAAAGCACGTCCGGTCTTTAAGAAGGATCTCCCGAGAATAGGTACTCGAGGATCGGCATCAAAGTCGATCGGGAATTTGAACTTTCCTACTTTAAGGTAGACATCTTCAGCGATAATGATCGGTTGGGTAATCGAACAGTCCGCAAATTCAAGAGTCATACACGTAGGAGTGAGCTCCGAAAGAGATAGTTTTTCGCACACGGATAATGGTATGAGATTTATGCTAGCGCCAAGATCGGCCAAGGCTAAGCATTCATCTATTATGGGAAAATCACACGGTATGAGAAATTTACCGGGGTCTCCAAGTTTTTTAGGTAACTTGTTGAGGATAACCGCCGAGCAATGCTCATTCAAAGGAGTTCTAGCCATTTCACTTAATTTTTCTTTATTTCTAATTAAGGCTTTAAGATCGATGGCAGCAATTTGGCATAAGAATCAATGTCATTCCGTAACAGGCTAATTTTCAAAATCATAATCTTTAAAGATTTCGTATAAATCTTCTCTTTGATCGTATAGCTTTTTCACGACTCCTTTTTTATCATACGTCTTAAAGGATATGGATTGACGGTTTCAATAGGCATCCGGAGCAATCTAACGGGATCAACAACGGCTTCAGAATTGGTATTTGCGGTTGAACTTGGACTAACCGGAAGGTTGACATCTTTGTGCTTCTGTTATTATAAAGAGGCACCTGTGTCCCTTGTCACCTCGGTTTCCACGTTCCACTACTAAAGGAGAAAGAAATAGTAGTAAGGAATCAGTGTCGGTTCCTTGATAAGCAACACCGCTTCGGGTGTAATAACCTTTCAAAATCTACCTTTCGGGTTAGTAATGCAGTAAATTACTAGGCGAGTAGTCCCAGCGCGCCTCGACCGGTACGAAGCGGATTGGAATTCACGAATTTAGAACAAGAAGATGAGTCATCGGTCAGGAAATTTTGGAAAAATCCTTAATGAACCATCGGTAGAAACCGGCATGACCGAGAAAATTCCGAACACCCTTGACCGTGGTGGGATGAGGTAACTTAGCAATCACATCGACTTTGGCTTTGTCAACCTCAATCCCGTTTTTAGAAATCTTATGGCCAAGGACAATACCTTCCTTAACCATAAAATGACTCTTTTCCCAATTAAGACAAAGATTGGTGTCTTCACACCTTTTGAGCATCTTGTCCAAGCGAGAGAGGCAATTTCCGAATGAATTCCCAAAGACCGAAAAGTCGTCCATAAAGACTTCCATCGTTTTCTCGATCATATCATGAAAGATAGCCATCATACACCGTTGGAACGTGCCCGGTGCATTACATAACCCAAAAGGCATGCGACGATAGGCGAACGTTCCATAAGGACACGTGAATGTGGTCTTTTCTTGATCTTTAGGATCGATGGGAATTTGAAAGTAACCCGAGAAACCATCGAGAAAACAATAGTAATCGTTTCTCGCTAATCTCTCGAGCATTTGGTCCATAAAGGGAAGTGGAAAATGGTCTTTACGGGTGGCTTCATTTAACTTACGGTAGTCAATGCATACACGCCATCCCGTAACCAATCGAGTCAGGATCAACTCATTTTCATCATTTTCAACAACGGTAAAGCCACCCTTTTTCGGTACGCAATGTACGGGGCTTACCCAAGGACTATCCGAGATCGGGTAAATTAATCCGGCGTCAAGAAGTTTTTCAACCTCCTTTTTGATGACATCGTGGATTTTCGGATTCACCCGTCTTTGATGTTGGACCGCCGGTTTGTAGTCCTCCTCCATAAGAATCTTGTGGGTACAAAATTCCGGGTTAATACCCTTAATGTCGGAGAGTTTCCAAGCGATTGCTCGCTTGCGTGACTTCAAAACCTTTATGAGAGCGGCTTTTTCCTCGACACTCAAGTCTTTAGCAATTATGACGGGAAACTTGTCGTCACCCTCCAAAAATGCGTATTCGAGATGAGGAGGTAAGTCCTTGAGTTCGACCTCGGGAGGTTCATCAATTGAAGATTTATCATTTTTAGCTTCACAAATTTTGAGTTCTTTTCGAATTTCAGGCAAATAGTTTCCTTGAGTGGGAGGGGGTAATGATGGATCATCATTGAGAAATGCTTCAAGAAGAAGAATGTCCCCCTCCAGGTCATAGTAAGAGTCATCAACTTCTACAAGTTGGATCTCTTCAAGTGTGAGAAAAGCATTCGACTTCCTCAAGAAGAAAATCACTATCCCGAAGCGAGTGCGAGTCGGAGAAGAGTAGAGATGTTTGGGTCATGTAGGATGGGATTTCCCACTTGCGGATCACATTGGAGAAACCGAGAATTCTTGAGAGTACCTCAATCATAAGCCAATTCAATAAGTCGATTCGGTTACGTCATATCATCGTATTATAAGAATTATCTAGAAAGTTTGGTCAAGATTGAATTGTTTATGGCTTCTTTCCCAACACGAAGAGTTAATTTTCCTTCGTAAACATCAATCAAAGCTCGTCTGGTCTTTAAGAAGGATCTCCCGAGAATTAGGGGAACTCGGGGATCGGCATCAAAGTCTACGACTACAAAGTCGGCCGGGAATTTGAACTTTCCACACGGATAATGGCATGAGATTTATGCTAGCGCCAAGATCGGCCAAGGCTAAGCACTCTTCTATTTCGGAAAAATCACATGGTATAAGAAATTTGCCAGGGTCTCTAAGTTTTTCGGGTAACTTGTTGAGGATAACCGCCGAACAATGCTCATTCAAAGGGGTTCTAGCCATTTCACTTAACTTTTCTTTGTTTCCGATTAAAGCTTTAAGAGTTGAGGCAAATTTTGGCATAAGAATCAAAGCATCCGCTAAGCTAATTTCGAAACTCATATCTTGAAAGATTTTGTAGAATTTCTCAACTTGGTCGTTAGCTTTTTCACGTTGCTTCTCATCATTACGTCTGAGGATATGGATGAGGTTTCAAGTTAGGCATCGGAGCACTAACGGGAATTACAACGGGCTCAGAATTTGGTACTTGAGATTGAAATTGGACAACCGGAGGTTGGACGTCTTTGGTACTTCCGTTATTAGTAGGAAGCACCGTGTCCTTTGTCACCTCGGGTTCACGTTCCACTACTTTAGGAGGAGATGAAGTAGTAGGAATCGTGGGTCCTTGATAAGCAACACCACTTCGGGTGGTAATACCCTTCAAGTCTACCTTCGGGTTAGTAATGGTGTTACTAGGGAGTGTCCCTGAACCTGAAGTAGAAGCGGTATTTGAATTCACAAACTTGGAAAGCATGTCCGTTAAATTGGTCATTTGATTTTGCAAATTTTGGTTCTGATTCTGCATATTTCTCATCACTGCATCATTAGCTTTAACGTAATTTTGAAAATCATCCTTCGACACACCTTGTGTTTGCGGAGCCGGTGTTGTATGTGAGCTTGGTGAACCGGGGGTTGATTAATCGGAGTTCGATAAATTTGGTTTTGGTTAACCGGGGGTTGGTAGGTGGAAGCGTGGTTGTAATTATTTCCTCGGTTTTGGTTGTAACGGTTTTGGTTATTTCCTTGGTTGTTTTGATTGTTTTGAACGGGAGGAAAACCGGGAGGTCGAATTTGATTAGCAATTGGTGCTCGGTAACCGGAATTTCCTTGATTGAAATTAGCTGCTGCTGCTTGGGAAACATACTCTTGAATATTGTCACGATAAACGTTGCCATCGCTAGTGGGAAAATTTAGGTAAGAATGACTACCACCACAAGTAACACAACTTTCCTCGACCGCTTTGACGGGAGTGAGAGCTTGGGTTTGGTTTTTCTTTTCGAGAAGTAAAGCTTTCACCATATCTTTAAGTTCAACAATATCAGGAGAGATACCGGGGGTAGAAGTGCTCGAACTCACTTTTGCAACAACCGGTTTGTTACGTGAATTACGAACTTTGGATTTGCTTTCAATGATTCTTAGGCAATCATGAGGCATTTTATCCAAAAAGTTACCACCCGCGGCGGAATTCAATGAATCTTGATCATTAGAGTTCAAAGCATTATAGAAAGTATCGAGTTGATGTAACTCCGAAAATCCATGATGTGGGCATGCTTGAAAAAGATCATTAAATCGGTCCCATGTCTCGTAGAAAGTTTCATCAAATCTTTGTTGAAATCTCGTGATTTCATTTCGAAGATTTGTTGTTTTGGAAGGAGGAAAGAATTTGCTGATGAATTTCGAAACAAGATCATCCCATGTGAGAATCGATCGAGGGGGTTCTTTTTCAAGCCAAATCCGGGCTGCACCCTCGAGAGAAAATGGGAAAAGCATAAGCTTTACCGACGTACTCGGGACGTTCGGGAACTTCATCGTAGAAGTGATCTTGTTGAAATAACGGATGTGAGGCATGAGGGTACTTCCTTGTCATGTCCGAAGAATTGTTTGTTTTGAACGAGGGTAAGCAAACCGTGCTTAAGCTCAAACGTTGGTCCGTGGTATTTCGACACAACAAATGGCATCCTCGTAACCCACGGTGGGTGCTTTGAGCAATTGAACCATAGTACGATTATCATCCATTGTGACTATGGGAATAGGTTCACAAAGATTGAATGGTTCAACAAAAGTCGGATTGACTTGTTGTTGTTGACGGTTAAAATTACGAGATTGAGAACGAGTGTGCATGTACTAAAATTTAAAAAGAAAATTTATACTAATTTTTTATTTTTATTTTTATTTTTTAACAATGAATTTTAAATACGGACAATGAGATAAGACACTTAAACCTAATAATGAACTGCTTCTTGGTAACTCTTTTAAGAGATTAAATTTTTAGTGAGCCGTACGTCGCAAGAGACACAAAAGGCAAGTTTTTAATCTTTGGTTCGGGAACTTATTGATGGATAATACTTCAATTGAAAGTATTATTTGTTGGTGTTCTTTTACCAATTTGATGAAATTATTTTATTTTTTTCTTTTTATGGAAAATGTTTTTGGTTTTTTTTTTAGATTTTTGGTTTTATATTTTAATTATACTAATAATAGAAAATGAAAAATATTTTTGAATTTTTTATATGAAAATAAACAAAATAACTTCTCTTGGAAGGATCTTCAAACAAAAATTTTCAAACGGCTTCAACAATCGTAGACAATCCTCCCCGGCAACGACGCCAAAAACTTGATCACTTCTGACTACACTCTTTAATATATAGTAAATATATATAAAATATACTTATAAATATATAAAAAGAAGGGTAGGAATCAAAAGATCTCAGTTATAATAATCCGGAAGTATGATTCCCAGGTCGTTATCCCCGATGAGGAAAGCAATTGAAAGTCGAGAATCGTTTTGAGAATTGATGCTTGAATGGGATAAGGTTGATATTGGTTATCTAAAACTACGAAAAAATTAAGGCAAAAACTTAAAATTTACATAAGGAAAAACAAATTTTAGCTAAAAACGTAAAACGAAAACCCTAAACTGTAACTAAAAACCCTAAATTTCCAAAAATAAACCTAAAATGAATTTTTCACTTTTAATTGACTCTAATTGACTAAAAAGTAAGTTTAAAGAAAACTAGAACAAAAATGGAGTCGAATTGAGTTTAAAAACACGAAAAATGCGAACGGGAATTAAACCCGTTCTTTAAAAAATGAAATTTTGCAAATTAAACCGTACGGTAGCAAAACTAATTTTCCTAGAAACTATATGATAAAAGAAAATTTTCTAAAAAAGAATTATATTTCTTTGATTATTTTTCTATTTTTTATGAATTTTTAAAGTTTTTAATAAAAATAAATGTTTAAAAATACTAAACTAATTATAAAAATTCTGAAAAAATTATAAAAAGTAGCTTGAACTAAGAGGAATCTAGGAAAAATAAGCTCAGGAACACAGCTTATCTAATAAGCTACGAAATAAGCTAAAACAACTTATTATACTAATATGCCTAAAACGTATATAAAAGATAGATAATGAAAGAAACTAACAGATGAGCTATTGTAGCATGATGGTTTAGGGTGTGTTGTGTGGGATGTTTGGTTGAGAGGGTTGAGGTCCCAGGTTCGAGCCCTAGCTCACTTGGAACTTCCTCTTTCCCAAATGTTTTTAAATCCTATTTTTTTACAACTTTTTTAAAGGATAACAAAATAAGCACTTTTTGTAAAACAACTTTTTTTATAAACTTAAAATAAGCCATCAAATAAGCAGTTAAGGACAGAATAAGCAAATCCTAATAAACCTTATAAATGCAAAACTGTTTAGGGTTTTTAGAACAATAAGCTAGGGAAAAATTTATATTAAGCTAAAACAGATTAAAAAACTATATCTATAAGCACATATGAACTATAAGATAGCACATTGATATGGATAGAATAAAGAAAGCTAAAAAACTTAAAAACACTTAAAATTTTACACTAGAAAGCAAATAAGCTCAATTAACCAAATGACAAAACTAAATAAGCTAAAATGGACTTATACTAACCTAAAAAGCTAAACTAAACCTAAATAAGCCATAACAATAAGCAGATAAGCTAAAATAAAGAAATAAGCTCTTTTAGTGTAAACTGTTAACCAAACAGCCCCTTAAGGCACCTTTGAGCTTATTTTTAAATAAGCTAAAGGATCCTTATGGACTTTTGGCTTATTACCCTAAAAAGTACACCTAAAATACTACTTAAAACAACTTTTTAAAACCATTTTGAAATTCAGGAGCTTAATGAAAAGGCTTGTTGAAAACAGCTTATACACTAAAAACACTTAGCTACTTTTGGTTTTGA
The DNA here is from genome assembly GCA_026074375.1 of Tanacetum coccineum. Classification (NCBI taxonomy): domain Eukaryota; kingdom Viridiplantae; phylum Streptophyta; class Magnoliopsida; order Asterales; family Asteraceae; genus Tanacetum; species Tanacetum coccineum. The sequence continues at coordinate 9,748 of BQNB010084583.1, read as the reverse complement.
AATTGAAAAGACAAAAAGCTTATTTTAAGGCTAAAAACAGATATGCTAATGAACTTATTTTTGAAAACTAATTTGAAACAAATTGACACTGACCCTAGACCTACTTGTAAACCAAAAATCAAATCCTATAAGCTACTTATACCATCTGAATTATTAAGTTGAAAATAGGTTCTTGTCTTTTAAAACTGCTGATGCAGTTTGCACTTATATGAACAAAACTTTAAAACCTTTGATGCAGACTTAAAACACTAATTTTAACACTCATTAAACACACAAGTAAGAGCAATTAAGGTTATATCAATTACTTGAATCAATTAAAACTAGGTTATGCAAATGAGGCTTAACAGACTTAGACTTATATTAATCTAACTTATGAAAACTCACTTAACTCTAACCTAGCTTATAAGTCTAGCATAAACTGACTTAGATCAAGATTAAACCAAAATCCCCTTAAGACCAAATGGCCACTGCTTAATAAGCAAGGAGAATAAAGCGATTAAGCATATTTAAACTATGAAATTAAGGACAGAAAAGATAAATGAAAACTTACAAATGCCTTAGCTAAACAAAGGCTTACTTTGCTCAAAGAGCTGTCAACAAGCTCTAGCTTATCACAAGGATAAGCTAGTAAAGTCCAATAAGCTCTTCCAGAGTAAGATTATCATCCAAGTAGCTTAGATCCATATAGCTTAGGTATTAATCTGATTTTAAGAATTTGAGTATATTAAATGACTAATTTGAGCTCAATCTAAGCTTAGAGACTCAAAGAGCTTATGAAGAGCTTATAAGAGTAGCTTGTAAAACATTTGAACAAAAGAATTTGAGATATATAAAAGCTTATAGGTAAAAACAGATTGTGAATAAGTAAACTATGATTTTATTGATTTAAAACTGAATACAAAACTTTGAAAATGAAAATTACAAGAGCAAGTTACATGAAAATGAAAATTTACTTAAACTACTAACAACTAAAAATGGGAAAAAGAAGATATCGTGTGTGTGAGGCTTGCTCTCTATTTATAGCCTTGGAGTGAAGCTTCTAGGAGTCTAGCCCGCTCCTCATCCATTTGATCACGACCCTTCATTAATTTTCAATCATTGGATTCCCATTCATCACCGTTGGATTAAATGATGAGCACACGGATTGCCAACGTGGCATTCCGTGTGTCAGACCTTTTGTGCTTCTTTTGGCTAGGATTTAGTGTAAAAAACCTTGTCCTTGTGTGTTTCTTTCATATATCCGCGTGTCCCTTCTTGTGGTGTCTTGGCCAATGAGAGGCTTTTGTGACATCTAACTCTCTCACATCATACCTTGGTACTCGAATCATAGAGCCACATCATCAATTTTAATTACCCCTTTGATTTTGATGGGAGGTAAAACTGGAAGAGATGATGAACAGTAAAAATGAATTCCCGCGCCTTTTTCTTTCTTTTTATATCTTTGTTTGACCTCAGGTGTGTGAGGGTTGACTTTGGGCCCGGGATTTATAAAAATGGAATTGGGCCGGGAATTTGGGCTTTGTTATAAGGTTGTGTTATAAAGATAACGACCGTTATCTCTTTATTATAAGGAGATAACGGTGTTAGGGTTTAGGGACTTTTGGTGAAATTAGTGTTTAACATTTAGGGCATTTTGGGAATCTTGATGATTTTGTCTTTTTGTGGTTGACCAATGTTGACCAAGAGTTGACTTTATTGACCATTGATAGCAATCTTCCGGCTCTTTTGCACTCTTTCCGTTCCCGTGTACACGTTTGTCCGGCTTTGACCGTTTTCTTGTGATCTTTGCATTATCCGTACCTACACATTCACGAACAACAAAATACACAAATACAAGTATATTTTTGCTCATTTTAATCATTTAAGGGTCATTTTGGATATAATAAAGATATGTGATTTCTCACATATCAATAACCCGCACACAATAACCCTTGTTAGATATTGTGAGGATTTAACCTTTCCATTTCCAAGGATTGACTATTTTAGATGTAGTAGACTTTAGAACTTGGCTTGGTATATCACTCGAGACCACAATAATGAGTATTATGGATTTAATTGGAGTAACTTGTTTAAATTGGTAAATTTTAGGATTACACCCAAATCGCCTTTACATGTTGCTTATTAACTAACTACACCGGTTAGTTAACCTCCCGTTTAAACCCTTTTCCACTCTCATCTTTAGAGTGATGATCCACTTGAACAACCCGTAGAGCCAATCCTTTAGGAATTACACCAACTATTTGTTTTGTTACACCCTTACACCTTAACCTACCCTGTTAGATTAAGTTTAATTTACAGTTTCTAGTTGCTTAAAGTGTAAAGTTTGTATTTCCCGAGTCTTGTGTAATTTTCTATTTTGGTGCGGTTGGAAATTTGCACATTGCAAATGGGAATGTATATTAGTAGTCAAAACTCATGTGATTTTACTACCGTCACAATTATTGGTGAGTCCGAAGAACGATGGAACTATCAAAGAAATTATCCGGAATTATTATGATCATGAAGATGGTGAAACTACACCGAGATTTGAAGAATAGTTAGCAAAAAAAATAGAAAGAAAAAAAATTGAAAAAATGAGAAAAATACAAAAAGAGAGAGAAAGAAAGTTTGAAGATAATCATTTTGCAAAGAGCATTACCGAAGGAATTACATGAAGGATCGATTATTCGTTGATACGTCTAAAAAATCAACGATGTAGAGTATTATACAAAGTGGTAGATATCGTCACTTGCCTTGTAGAGTATGTAAAGTTTTGGGATGATTGGGAAGTTGACCGTTACGGGAACGCCAACTTTGGTTGTTGTTTTTTATCATTGATCAAGACATTGTAAATAGTTGTGTCTGTATCATGGTAACGGTCGAAAAAAAGTGTCTAGCAACTTGTACTTTAGGCTTAATCTATTTGTTTCTTAATTTTTTAACAACAATTTACTTCCCTCTCACCTAATAATTAGTCGCTGGTTTTACGCGAATGAGAACTTGTTCGAGCGTGCATGTCTATTCCGTCGTTACGGCCATGTATGCATGTCTTAGCTGCCTCGTTGGTTTACTTTTGGTGAAAGTTAGAAGGTTCCTACCCTATATCATTCTTCATCCTAACCGTTGGTTAAATTCGAATGAGGATGTGATCGAAGACACATATCTATTCCGTCGTTACGGCCATGTATGTGTGCTTCAGCTGCCTTGTTGGAGTGGTACTTTAGGTGAAAGATTGTAGAATGATCAACCGTAAGCCTTTCCATACAAAAACCCATATTTACCATTATAAACTTGTTACTCCTTCGCTTTAGTGGTGGAGATGTGTATCCTTGCCAAGCTTATGATAGAATACTCTTCACGACCGAGCAATTGAGCAATTTAATTACATGTTACCACATAGATTAAGTAGGAACCCGATTTACACTTTCACTTCATATTACGAACCACGAATCGAACCAAGAAAAGAGATAAAGAAAGATTGAGTTATTTTAGAGAGAGAAAGAAGAGAGAGGTTAGAGAGAATGAGAAAAAGAAGATTTTTATATAATGAAACAACTAGCTTTTTCTAAAGAAGAAAAAGCTTATATACCCCGTCACGTTAAAGGTACGCGCGGGATATTTAACTAGGACCCTGGCTCGGGTTTTGCTTGGGATTAAACCCGAAACATATACAATATTAGATTAACTATCGAGTCTAATTCCCGATACTTTCCTATTACAACGTTAACTAATTAATTGACCGAGACTAACATACATAATGAACGAACTTCATGTTCGACTCAATATTTTGAGGCTAACAATCTCCCCTGAAGTGAGTTCATTGATGACACACCTTCATGAGATCAATGAGATCGCTTTTGTCGTTAAGCTCATGTGGTCTTGGTCTTTCTCTTTGTTCTTAGTTGTAGGCTTGTTCCTTCATGCTTTGCGATCTTTACTTTTGGCCTTTTTTATTGTCTTTATTGTCTATGCCATCTTGCGATCTTGTGTCTTTGACCAACATTCTCATACTATGCCTTATCTTGAAAGCTTCAAATCAGAGTTAGCAGAAGTCATTGTCTTTAAATCTTGAGCTTTCATGATTGATTGTCTTTGTAGAATGAGCATGAATATATGGTAATGAATCGACTTTGGTTGATTGGGATATCGTCACCACCGTTTTAACCTGCAGGTTTACGTTAGTGATAATCGAGAAAATTGATTTGAAAATCAATCGACATATTACTTATAAAAGCATTTTTGTAACACATCGGAAGTTTTAAGCTTTTATCAAAATTCATTTACCGTCAATTCATTTACTGGACCATATCGATATCCAGTTGTCACAAGTTTGATTCATATAGAATCTCGCAAGTCACCTACCAAGAGCTTGTTTGATGCTGGCTCAAGCAGGATTTCCATCTTCATTGTGAATACATTAGTATCACTCGGATGTTCTGGCAAATATCACAATGATATTGCGTAGGACTCTTGATAACAACTTGTGAACCTGATGATGTTCAACAAGTGTTTGAAATGGAATGTGTCCTAACGAGATTTTGATTGATCTCTTGGCTCTAGACTCGATTAGTGCATTTTGGTTTTAGTACTCGGAGGCTGGAGCAGATTGCCACCTATTCAATATCAACAATCTCGGAGTGAGATGTCAATAGATAACGTGTGTATCTCCGTGACAAATGAGACAAGTTTCTGTTGAGAGAAACCCGAATGGCTGGGAAGGGTTGTGCATTGCATCACTGGGTCCATGATGTCATTTTCAATGTCAGCAATCAACTTGTGATTCTGACAGCATATGTATTGACTCGGTTTCTGCCTTAAGTTGTGTGGAGGGCTTCTTTCTTTAGACCCTTTATCCATACATTTCTTTTTCATTCTTCAACGCCTTCAATGCTTACCAAGACGTCATTACTAACACCTTGTTGTGATTGTTCCAGTGTTAGCTCAATCTTAGTCGGCATTATTCCCATATACATTCATCTTCAATCATACCTAAGGACTGCTATTTCTAACTTTGGATTATCCTTGGGTAGATCCTCCGGTTCTGGTTGGATCATAGGATTGATTCCTAACCTAACCACCTTATGACTTCAGATTCGTCATGAAATTAAGATGTTGTTGGGTATAAGATCGAACCATAAAACCTTTTCTTCAGCACATTAAGTCGAATAGATCATATTTTAATTACATTTTCTCCCCTTATTTTAAATAATAAACACTTAGTTTTTGAAATACCTTGTGATTAAAATATGTCTTGAAAAATCTGTGGGAGAAAATATGGTCAGCATGAATGGTTTGGAACATTTTGATAATGTTTTGAATACATAAGAATGGTCGTTGATGATGTATCCAAGAACATTAAAACTTTGTTTTTCAAAAAACTCCCCCTCAAAAATAGGACCAATTGAAAAATTGTTGTCTTTTGAAAACATTGTGAGGGTTGGAGTGTTGAACACACAATTTTGAAAGATTATGATTTGTCATCAAGAAATTCTTGAAAAATCGTGTTCAACTTTTTGAAAAACCAAATGTTAGAGGACTTCTCTTCTAACGTTAAGGGTAAGCGCACTGAAAACTTACATACTTTCCTTTTTCATGACGCTAAGATATTGAATGTCTTGTAAGAATAGCTCAAGACCGAGAAATGTTAATTTTCTCGTTGGGAGGATAAGTTATAAACCTTCCATTATTTGAAGTCCGGGTTATGTACTTACATTTTGCACATAAGCCATCTAGAAAATTAGAAATGACATGTTTTGAAACTATTTGCAAACTCTCGCTCGAACTTCATTTACACACCCGTGTCAATGTTAATCGACATTTCTAAGCACGTAAATGTTATCGATTCCAAGAGACATGTCGAGAAGAATCTTTTTGGAAATTTTCTGTTTTTCTGATTTTGTATTTTCTTTTTGAAGTTTTATATTTTTGTATTTTGCTTTTCTCAAAACATATGTTACTTGTTTTTGCTGATGAATATAACAAGCAGTCTCATTTTTCAGAACCTCCAGAATCGCTGGAGTCAAACAATCTCATACCAATCCTTCTGGACAAGTACTTCAACCGATCTCTGGAAGGCTTTTGTAAACATGTCAGCTAAATTGGTTTCATTTCTGACAAAATATATTCAATTATACCATTTTCAACCTGTTCCTTTACGAATGATACGAGTATGAATGTTGCTTTGTCCGTGGAATGTTGTTAGGGGTTGCATGAGATTTGCTTGGTCCTGATAAGAGTTGCAGTACAACCGGTATTTTGTTGTACGTTGAAGCCATAATCTTGAAGTTGTGTCCTCATCCACATTATTTTTTTTTTTTTTTTTTTCAAGCTCACTTGCAGATTACGCCAAGATCTCCGTTACTCTGCCTCTGCCTAGAAATTGCTGTGAATTTTGTTTCTTTGACATCCAACTTAGAGCTATCACCAAGGATGTATTCCTCCAAAAGTGCTTTTACGAGTATCAAGGGTTCGGCCATGATCAGCGTCTACAAATGCTGTTAGTTCAAACGCCAGAAATCCTTTGGATATCCAGAGTCCCATGTTAAGGTACCCTTAGGTATTTAAAGTTCTTTTTTAACTCTTTGAGGCGCTTTTGAGATGGTCGAGCTTGATAAACGTGCACAATAGCATACTGCTTGCACTAAGTCTGGTTACTAGATGTTAAAGACATGAGTGACCCAATTTTACTACGATAAAATCAGATTAGGCTATGGGTTCTCACTAATCTACATCTAGTTTGGGTTAGTAAGCCCAATGGTGGACCAATGAGTGACAATTGTCCATATTAGCTTTTTCGAATTCTCTAAAAGCGTGCTTGCCTGAATTGATATAAAATACCTTTTGGGGACTGGTGGATCTATAGTCCCTTAAAAATAGAACTTCATCTCCCCCATTAAGGACATTTCAATCGATATGCATTAATTTTCAATCTTTTGAATATTTAGGGTTTGTAGACCCAAAAATTATGTCATCAACGTAAATCTGCACAAGTAGAATATCCTCCCCGTATTTTATCTTGAATAAAGTTGGGTCAATTGTACCTTTAGTAAAGCCTTTGGACATCAGGAAGTTTGATAGTTCATCATACCAGGCTCTTGGAGCTTGCTTTAATCCATACAAAGCTTTCCTCAGAAGGTAGACTTGTTCTGGATGATCTGGATCAACGAACCCTTCCGGCTGAGCAACATAAACCTCCTCCTTCAGTGGACCATTTAGAAATGCCGTTTTCACGTCCATCTGATATATTGGAAAAAATTTGTGTGCTGCGTAGGCAACGAAAATCCGAACAGCTTCCAAGCGAGCAACTGGTGCAAATGATTCTTCGAAATCAATACCCTCTTCCTGGGCATAACCTTTAGCTACAAGTCGTGCTTTGTTGCGAATTACAGTCTGATCTTCATCCTTTTTGTTCTTCCATAACCACTTTAGCTTAATAACCATCTTGCCAAATGGTTTGTCGACGAGTTCCCAGACTTTTAGTCTGTCGAACTGATGAAGTTCATCCTGCATTGCTTCGATCCATGCAGAATCAGCCATTGCCTCCTTAATGTTCTTCGGTTCAACAATACTCACCGTGAGCGCGAACATACACATTTCAGGATCTGTGGCAAGCTGTCGTCTTGTTTGAACTGGCATGGTTGGATTTCCACGAACTTGTTCTAATGGATGATCTCTGGTCCATCAGTAATCATGACTTTGTGGTTGAAATGAATGCACATCGGTATTATCAATGTTGCGTGAGGAAGACTCACCAATTTCTTGTACCCGTGTACAAAAAGGATTGATAAATTCAGCTTCTTGAAATGATGCATTCGGTGCTTGATCATTGTTGTTTTCCTCAGCTTGATCGTGTGTTGGATTGTAATATTCTTCAAGTAAAGGACTGAAGAGAAATTCTAACCCTTGATGTGACGAATCTGGCTTTTCTGCTGAAGGAACAACATTTTGTCTTGGGGGCACGGGGTCAGAGTTGTCATAAATAAAATCTCCCCCCCTCACTCCCCCCCCTCAACCCCTTACCTGACGCCTTTTGTCCTTGAGGAACGAGGCCTGAAGAGACATTTTCAACAGACATCTCTTGTCGTTGTGGTGCGAGGTCTGAACTGTTGTGATCAGACATCATTTCTTTGATTTCATCAAACTTGATATGTATGGACTCAGCTATCAATCTTGTTCGCTTGTTGTAAACACGATATCCCTTCGACTGAGTAGAATATCCCACCATGACACATGGATCCCCTTTTTCTTTCATCTTATCCAGATTTTCCCCATCTCTAGTTATGTAACAAGTGCAACCAAAGATGTGAAGATGTTTTATTGAAGGTTTCCTGTCATTAATGATGTGATAAGCCGTCTTTCCATGAGTCGATATGATGATTGATCGGTTCTGAGTATAGCATGCGGTTGCAACTGCTTCAGCCCAAAATGATAATGGAAGCTTAGAAGCTGAAAGCATCGTTCGAGCAGCCTCAACAAGTGTACGGTTTCGTCTTTCGACAACGCCGTTTTGTTCAGGAGTTCGAGCTATGGAAGTCTGATGTTTAATGCCTTCTTCTTTGAAATAAGCATGGAGTGTCTTGTTCAAGAACTCCGTGCCTCTGTCAGTACGTACAGTAATAACTTAAGCTTGAAGATTGCGTTGAATCATCGTGAGAAAGTCTTTGAGAACTTCTGGTGTTTCATCCTTGGATCATAGAAAAAGAGTCCAAGTGTATCTTGAATAGTCATCAACAATCACCAGAATATACTTCTTTCCATTAATGCTTGCAACTCGCATTGGACCACATAAGTCCATATGAAGCAAATTTAGCCTTCCTTTGGAACTTGGAACAACTTTTGTCTTGAAAGAGCTTCGTTTTGCTTTACCCATTTCACAAGACGAACAGAGTTGGTCCTTCACATATTTCAACTTAGGTAAGCCATTCACAACCTCTTTCTTTGAGAGAAAGGTGATGTAATCGAAGTTAAGATGAGAAAGCCTTCGATGCCATAACCATGCTTGAGTTGGTGAAGCTTTAGCCATGAAACAGATTGGAGTTGATGAAGTTGTTTCTTGAAGAGATATTGTGTAGAGATCAGATCCACGACTACCAGTTAGTAAATCGTTTCCCTGAAGATCTCTCACAAAACAAGTAGATTTCCTGAAAGCAACCTCCAAATCAGCATCACAGAATTGACCAACCGAGAAAAGATTGTGATTGAGGCCTTCGACGTAATAAACCCGTTTGATCGTGACATTCCCTTGAATCAGATCTCCATAACCAAGAATTGGAGCAAACTGATCATTTCCAAAACGAACAGTACCCAGAAATTTCTCCACAAAATTACACAAAAGCTTTAGATTGCCCGTCATGTGCTTTGTGCATCCAGAGTCAACAATGAATAGGATGAGTTGTACAATCTGCAAGAGAATTAGAGGACGATGGAATATTGGACAAATTGGATCCTATGAAGTTTGATATCTTCAAAACATTAGTAATCCTAGAGACAATGTCTATAGTGGGACTAATACTTGTTGATTCATCATCTTTCCTAATCTTAGGCATCCATATCTTTTTGGTCCTAAGTGGCTTTTGTGTCCATGTATAACCTGATGGACATCTCTTAGCTATCCACCATTTCCATTCCTGATTTGTATTCTCATACAACTCCTTATAGTAACTCTTGGATTTCTGAATAGTGGTATCTGATGCAACTGTTTTCTTATGGGGTGTTGCAACAGATTTGTTCGCTTTTCTCTTGGGTTTACTAGCACTAATAGGCACTACAT
>BQNB010084582.1:0-28712 GCA_026074375.1 Tanacetum coccineum | reverse complement strand
AGACTAAAATTATACTATAACTAAGCTTTAACCAAACACATTAAGCTAAATTGAGACAGAATAAGCATAGATAAGCAATAAATAAGCAGAATTAAGCAGTTTAGCCAATAAGTAGTTTGAAAGCATATAAAAGGAAAATGGAATAACCTGCATCCATGAGCTTACAATGAAGAACCTAAAGCTCTAGAGATTCAGCTTGTTGTCAATAAGCTGAATCCAAACCCATAAGCCCATCCATTATTGGCTTATCACCCAATCATTAAGCTAAGACCCATTAAAACATAACACAATAATTAATGGAACAGTAAATGATAAAAACAAAATATTTGGAAAGTGGAATTTTATTGAAACTTGAAAAGGATTACAAAGTTTAGAAGAATTACATAATAAGATGAAAGTAAATCTACACTACTCAACACTAGATAGATTCCTCTGTGTGATTTTCCTTCTATTTATAAGGAGGGGATGAAGCTTCTAGGCCTTTGAGACGCTCCCCAACCCATCAATCCTAGCCCTTGATTCATAACAACCTTCCATCCGTCCCATGGATCACGTACACATCCAATAAACCAATCAGAGTTCTTGGAATTGCCAACGTGGCTAAGTGGTGTTAGAAGTGTTAGGCACTTCTAGAAACGTACGCGTGTGTGTGGAGATTTTACCCTGTGTCACGTTTGTTGTATAAATGTAAAAGAGGGGGGGGGGAGAGGGAGATAAATAGTAACAATTGACCCGTGTTCGACCTTGTGTTATATATTTGACTTGGGTCCAGGGTTATAAGGGTGGATTAGGCTTTTGACTTGGGCCAGGATAAGTGATTTTAGGATTTAAGGATTAAAGGTTTTAAGGCTTTAAGGGTATATAGATACAATGTTAATGGACTGACCCGGCCTAATAAAATGGGTACGGGTTATCCCATTAAAGATGTATACGCCTTCGGCTTTGATTTCTTGCACTCTTCCAATCTCGTGCTTGTATTTTGTCCTTTTTGGCTCGTTTTTGTCCATATATGATATATCCGTTACCTGCAAGACATAAATCACAAAACACACATATACAATGCAATTTTCATATATTTTTGGTCTTTTAAGCACATTTTAATAAGGAAAAATGATATGTGATTAAACACATATCAGCAAACCTAAGTCCTTTTATGATGAAATCAACAAGGTAGCAATAGGCTACAAGAATCTCTTTTATCTGTCTAAAGCAAAGCAAGTTCAACCTGCTTTATATAATGGTCATGAGATTGTCAAGACTAACCATGATCGTGCCTTAGTTCATGACTCATAGGACACCCTAGAGATAGCTAAGACTACTAGGAAATAAATGATTGAAAAAATGAAAGACCCATAGTGATACCGATCCCATTCTTGATTTTAAGGCCTTAGATTCCCAGAACAAAGATTTAACTGTAAAAGTCAATGCCCTACAAGATCTAAATGAGTGTTTTAGGGTAGAAAATGAGAAATTTAAGCAGCACTACAAGGAATTGTATGATTCAATCAAGCTCACGTGTGCTAAAACTATTGAAAAGACAAATTCTTTTTAGCTAAAATTAAGAACCTAAAGGCCCAAATAAAAGGAAAAATGACATGCGTCACTATGCTTGTTGAAAAACCAAAATTTGCTCTTGGTATGTATGGTATCGATGTTAAACCAATCCCCCTTCGCAATAGGAATAATAGGGAAGTTCATCTAGATTATCTCAAACATCTTAAGGAAAGTGTAGAAACACTTTGCGAGATTGTAGAAGAGGTTAGGGTTGAAAAACCATTAGATAGATCACTTGCATCTGCCTGCCTTTACACTAAACAATCTTAGGAACTGTTAGAATATGTGATTGGCACTTGCCCGAAAGATTTCAATAAATGAGATAAAAGGCTTGATACTACCCCTTTAACTAGGAAAAAGCAAGTAACTTTTAAGGAAACATGCGAAACTTTAACTAATAACACGCAAAAACATGTTGAGCAACAGAAAATCAAAAAGACTAATGAACCTGTGATTCCTTCTACATGAGTAAAAGGTGCCACTACTGCTAGCGGGTCAAAGCCTAGGCGCAATACAAAGAAAGATAGGACCTTGCCAGCTAAGAGTGACAAGCAAAAAGTAAAAGTTCATCCTAGGATCAATAAGTCTAATGTGATACGAAAGAATCGTGTTGATTCTAGTATTATCTATAAGCGTACTGTAATTAATTTGAATTCTAATTATGTCTGAAAAACTTGTAACAAATGCTTAATGTCCTTTAATCATGATGAATGTGTTATGCAATCATTGAAGTTTGTTAGGAAACCCCCTGTCAACAAGGTTTAGAGAGTTAAGCAGGTTAAGCAAGTCTGGCAGGCAACCAAAAATTTGTTTGCCAATGTCGGTTCTCAGTGGAAGCTTACTGGAAGAAAATTCACTTTAGGAGAACAATGCCTTTTAACTAGGTTTACTAAATCTAAAGTAGTGCATGTAAGACAGCCTGAAATCGGTAGTACTAGTGACATTGTGATTACTGAGAGACTGCATAACACTTCTCAGAAACCACTAAATAGATACCAACGTAAAAACAAACAGGAAAATGCAACTTCCACTGGCATCCCCACTATAGCTGAGACACAGACAACTGACTCTTCTGTGATATATGCTGTTGTTTTTGCTAACCAACAGGACCCCAACCAAAATTGGGGATCCTATATTTCGAACTCTCCATCCTCGTCTATTTTCAAATACAGGTCATACAAATCGTCCTTTGGTATTTGGATTCAGGCTGCTCAAAACATATGATGAGGAATCGATCACGACTCATAAATTTCATGAAAAAGTTCATCGGGATAGTTAGATTCAGGAATGATCATTTTGGTGCTATCATGGGTTACGGAGATTACATGATTGGTGACAGTGTGATCTCCAGGGTATATTATGTGGAAGGACTTGGACACAATCTCTTTTCTATAGGGCAATTTTGTGATTCAGACCTTGAAGTTGCATTCAGAAAGCATTCGTGTGATGTTAGAACTGAAGATGGTGTAGACTTACTTAAAGGTTCTCGGGGCTCAAATCTGTACACTATTTCTGTTGAAGACATGACAAAGTCCTCTCCCGTCTGCTTATTGTCAAAAGCCTCAAAGAGCAAATCATGGTTGTGGCATCTTCGGTTAAACCATTTGAACTTCGGTGCCATCAATGATCTTGCTAGAAAAGATTTGGTAAGAGGCTTACCAAGGTTGAAGTTTGAGAAAGACCATCTTTGCTTGGCTTGTCAACTAGGAAAGAGCAAGAAGTATACCCACAAACCCAAATCTGAATACACCATTATGAAAGTTCTACATACCCTTCACATGGATTTATGTAGACCAATGCGAGTGCATAGTATTAATGGAAAGAAATATATTTTGGTAATTGTGGATGATTATTCACGATTTACGTGGGTTAAGTTTTTGAGATCCAAAGATGAAACTCCAGAGTTCGTCATCAAATTTCTAAAGCAAATACAAGTCGGTCTTAACAAAACTGTCAGATACATCCGAACAAACAATGGTACAGAATTTGTTAATCAAGTTCTGACTGAGTACTATGAAAATGTAGGCACTTTTCACCAAAAATCTGTTCTGAGAACTCCTCAGCAGAACGGCGTTGTCGAAAGACGAAATCTGTGTCTTGTGGAAGCTTCTTAGACAATGCTGATATTTTCAAAAGCTTTGATGTTTCGATAGGCAGAAGCTGTTGCTATTGCTTGCTACACCCAAAACAGATCCCGAATTCATACTCGTCATAACAAAACCTCATATGAGCTTGTACATGATAAGAAACCTGATCTTAAATTTCTTTGAATTTTTGGTGCTCTTTGTTACCCTACAAATGACAGCGAAGATCTTGGAAAATTGAAAGCAACATCAAATATTGGGATTTTCGTTGGTTATGCTCCTAATAGGAAGGGTTATCGAATCTACAACAAAAGAACTCGACAAATCATGGAAAATATTCACGGGCAATTTGATGAGCTGACTGAGCCAATGGCTCCTGTGCACATCAGTACAGGACCCAAGCCTATTTTGTTGACGTCTAGATAAATCAGTTCAGGGCTCGTACCAGTGCATGTCCATGCAACTCCTTATGTACCACCAACTAATAAAGATCTAGAGATTTTATTCCAACCAATGTTCGATGCATACTTTGAACCTCCAAGTGTTGAAAGGTCGGTCCCTCCTGCTCCTGTAGCTCAAGTTCTAGTTGTTTCAGCTGATACACCTTCTTCTATGATAATTGATCAAGATGCATCGTCAATAAGTTATTCACCGTCATCCTCCGTAGTACAACCTCCTATCTCAGATCAAGGTGTTGCAGTTGGACCTACTATCGAAGACAATCCTTTTGCACAAGCTGACAATGATCCCTTCGTCAATGTGTTTGCTCCAGAACCTAGTTCTGACGAGTCATCATCTGGGGATGTCAGTTCAGCTAAATCTACACAAGTTGTTCACCCACACAATCATCTCGGAAAATGGTCCAAGGATCACCCACTGGATAATGTAATTAGTAATCCTTCTCATCCGGTATCCACCAGAAAACAGTTAGCTACAGATGCCTTGTGGTGCCTTTACAATTCTCTACTGTTAAAATTCAAACCTAAGAATGTTAAGACTGATATGGATGAAGCTTGCTGGTTTGAAGCTATGCAAAAAAGAAATCCACAAATTTGATAGGCTATAAGTATGGGAATTAGTTCTAAAACTAGACGGTGGTATGATAATCACTCTCAAGTAGATTTACAAAGTAAAGCTTGATGAGTATGGTGATGTTTTGAAGAATAAGGCACGGTTAGTAGCGAAGGGATATCGATAAGAGAAGGGTATTGATTTTAAGGAATCAATTGCACCGGTTGCAAAGATAGAGGCTATCAGAATCTTCATTACAAATGCCGCCAGCAAAAACATGATCATCTACCAAATGGATGTCAAGACTGCATTATTGAATGGCGAGCTAAAAGAAGAAGTCTACGTCAGTCAACCTGAGGGCTTTGTTGATCCAGATCACCCAACACACGTCTATCATCTGAAGAAGGATTTTTATGATCTAAAGAAGGCTTTAAGGGCGTGGTATAACACATTATCATGGTTTCTTCTGGATAACAAGTTCTCCAAGGGTGTGGTGGATCCTACGTTATTCACCTAAAAAACAGGCAAACATATTCTTCTTGTTCAAATCTATGTAGATGATATCATATTTTCATTGACTGATCCTAAAGCTTATGACATATTTTCCAAAAAAATGAGTTCAAAATTTTAGATGTCAATGATGGGGCAAATGTTATTTTTCTTAGGATTACAAGTTTCTCAAAGTCCTGGAAGCATCTTCATTAATCAATCAAAATATGCTCTCGAAAGTTTAACTAAATATGGAATGGATACGTCTAACCCTATAGATGCACCAATGATTGATAAATCAAAACTGGATGAGGACCCCTTAGGGATTCCGGTTGACCAAACTCAGTTTTAAGGTATGATCGGCTTATTAATGTACCTCACTTCCAGTAGACCAGATCTGGTATTCACCGTGTGCATATGTGCTAAGTATCAGGCTAAACCTACCAAAAAGCACCTTGAGGCAATTAAGCGGGACTTTCGGTACCTACGAGGCACCATTAACTGGGGTCTTTGGTATCCGAAGGAGACTGCTATGGCACCAACGGCCTGTGCAGACGCTGACCATGCAGGTTGTCAAGACACAAGGAGAAGTACGTCGGGAAGTGCTTAGTTTCTTGGAGACAAATTAGTGAGCTGGTCATCGAAGAAGCATAAAAGCATTGCTATCTCAACCACAGAGGCTGAATACATTGCCATGTATGGATGTTGTGCTCAAAAACTTTGGATGAGGCCACAACTAACGAACTACGGCTTTGCATTGAACAATATACCTCTGTATTGTGACAATAAAAGTGCAATCGCCCTCTGCTGCAACAATGTCTTGCACTCCCGGTCAAAGCACATCGACATACGCCACCATTTCATAAGAGAGCAAGTCAAGAACGGCGTGGTTGAACTTTACTTTGTGACAACTGATTATCCGCTTGCGGACATATTCACTAAGGCTTTGCCAAGAGAGTGGTTCGAATTTCTACTCCCGCGACTTGGAATGAAAAGTATGTCCTCGAAAACCCTTAAACGTCTTCAAGACGGGGAAGATGAGTAAAGGATGGTCTTCTTGTATCCTATGTATATATTTAAAAACAAAAAGAAAAATACAAAAATATAAAACCTACAAAAACCATAAAAATCAAAAAATAGAAAATACCAAAAATAGTTTTCAAGACATGTCTTTTGAAAATCGATAATATTTACGGACCTAGAAATGTCATTCAATAATGACACGGGTCTTTAAATAAAGTTCGAGCAGAAGTTTAAACCTTTTAAAACATGTCTTCATGGCTTGCAGTTATTTCAGACTGCAACCCGCTTTTCAATCTGAGGAAATCATGTCGCTAAAAAGACAGCTGTTCTTGACAATGGGTGATTAATTTTTCCCGCGTATGGATTACTTCATATTCATGCATCATGGGTTATGAATACTTTGTACATAACCCTGGACTGTTTACAATAAGTGTACGTGTCAGTGCATTTATTTGTCAAAATAAGAGAAATCTTATTTTTATTTTATTTGTGTTAAACACGGTGGGAAAATGTTGTTGAAAATTAATCAGTTTAGGCTTTTATAATAATTTTTTTGCAACTCAAACAATGACTACAACTCTTTAAATAGAAAATGGGTCATTGTTTGAGGGTGAGAGTGATTTCAAAATTTAGTTCATCAAACGGGTTTCTAAAACATCACACAATTCATGTAAAAGGTTTTTGTATATGAAAAGGGGTTATAATTTGAGGGGGAGTTAATTAATTTTAACTTAAAGGTCCAAAGTGTCATTAGTTAGAAAGTATAGGGACTTATGTGCAATGTGCTAATTGTTTCTTTACTTTATTAAACTACAGGGACCATTTGTGTCATTCACTGAACCTATGCTAACCTCAAAACTACTTAAAACCAAAAATAAATGAAGTTAAAAACCTCAGGGACTAAAACTGCCAAATCCCAAATTAAGAGTATAAAAGGTTAGCGGTTTGCGTTTTTGGTCAAACCTCTACATTTTCAGTCAAAGATAAAAACACCCACTCCCTCCCTCGCAAACCGCTATATAGATCGCCACTATTTGAGTTTCGATTTCTAGTGATTCTCTTGCATAGGTATCTCTAAATCTTTGTTCTATATCATTCTTTGATACTGTATTTAAAAGGAATCATTCTAAAACACACTTAAATGAGATCAATCACTAGGTTCGACCTAGTTTTTCGTCATTAATTAAAATTTTGTTTAGAAATTGTAATTTGTGGCTGGGATAGGTGCTTATAGGGTTATAAAACACTCGATCATCATTGGTTTAGTATAGATCTAACACATTTAGATGATTAGATCATTTATTCATTTAGTTGTTGATCGAATATCCGTGGAGTGTTTGGTAATGTGTTTTTATTGCTGGGATTTGTTTATTAGGATTAGATGATGTTAGATTGATGTCCATTTATGAACCCCGATCTTGTGAATGGCTGATTTAATAATTTCATGTATAGTTTGACTTTCAAAAGTCAATGGCAGTTTGTTGTTGTTGTAATTGGTTGTTGTATGCTTGTGTATGTTAGTATAATGTCTCTTTAGAAGATCAAAGCATGTTTGCATGTCCCCCTTAAGTTTCAAATGGCCTTCGTGTTTCAAATTGGAAGTGTAAAGATTGATTTTTTGTTTCAAATTGGAAGTGTAAAGATTGATTTTGATGTAATGTGGATATTTAGAATGTCAAAATTAATTTCATGGAACTAAAACTAGATTTAAGATGCCTTGGATTGTGTCTGGAATAGCCAAAATGTAAGAAAGTTGAATTCAGGTTTAGTTTTCTTCATGCGGTTTAACTCAGATGTCTTGATACGGTTGCGACAAAAAATCTAGGTAGCGGTTTGGTTGTTACTCCATGTAGCGATTTACTAGATATTTTATGCAGCGGTTTGCCCTATATTTGAATGTAGCGGTTTGATATATTTATTTAATATTTTAAAAGCAGGGAAACCGCTACGTGATAGCGGTTTGATGAAGATTATTTTTATTATTAAAATATTCAAACAACTATTTCGAATTTTTCTTAAAGGGTAGCGGTTTGATTAAATTGAGTAAAATATTCATAGTGGTTTGGTCATAGTGGGTTGATTTAATCAATTAAAATATTGATAGTGGTTTGGTCATAGCGTTGGAATTTAATTGATTAAAAGATTCTATCGTATTTGAATAGATTCTCCACATGGCGATTTGTTCAAATCACTTCATAGCGGTTTGATCATATCACCTCATAGCGGTTTGATCAAACCACTTCATAACGATTTGTCAGGCTTGCCTCATAGCGGTTTGCTCAATCCACCTCTTAGCGATTTGATTATCAAACCTGATAGTTTGGTTCCATGTAGGTAGCGATTTGGGCCAGACCTCCAAAGTTTTGGCCCATTAATCCCAATACCCTCTTTAAGCCCAATCCAAAGGCACAATTACCCAGTTAACTCCTATCCGGGCCTTGTTAACTTGTGATTGAGTTCAACAGATATCTTCTGGACCTATGACCAAAGTTTACTTACGTTGACTTCTTGTTTTACCCAAGTCAATAACCATCGACTCAATGTGAAATATTCCATCATACTTGATTTAATCACACCTTAATTAAACAAAGCATGTCAAGTACCAAGACTAATATTCTCATCTAACATCAAATATATGTCATGTATGCCTATTATTGTTGATACACTTGTGTAGATAACATGGCTAATGAGAATGTTCCCGCGCTCATAAGCTATCCACAAGATCTGACGATTCAGAATAACAACCAATTAATGCATGGGTGCCCATTGGAAAGAGTAATTATGTCTTGGATCTTCAAAAGAAGCAAAGGAACCCAATATTTTAGATTTCTATTGATATTCTGCAAAATACAAACTTCTTCAGAGCATTCACTGCCTTAGCTTCTGTTCTAGCTATCTACATTCAATAGTTTTAGAATACCCTTACTCAGGAGGCAAAGACTGGAGTTTACCGTTTTCAGTTGGATAAAGACTGGTTCATACTGAACGCAAGTCTTCTAAGGGAAGCTTTAGATATAACTCCCATTGATCAAGCTCATCAGTTTGAGTCACCTCCTTTAGGTGATGCAACCATGGACTTTTTTAATGCGCTGGCTATCCAGAGGAAATCCACTTTGTATCCCGGATGGCTGCGAACAACCTATATCAGCCTTGGAGAGCTATTTTGTAAATGATCAACCAATATCTCACAGGCAAGACTTCTGGATTTGATAGGCCCAGATATCCAGTTCTTCAGATGCTTTGGGGTATTATTACCCGTACAAATGTTGACTATGCTGAACTCATTGTGAAGAATTTGTACCAAAAGCTGAATCCAGACTTTTCTCGCTTATAAAGTCAATCTAGGCATTGCTACTAAAAAGGACAACAAAATTAAACCTTATGTTATTCCTTATTGTCGGTTTACAAAGTTAATCATCTGCTATTTGGGGAGAAAACACAATATTAACCAAAGGTCTGGGTCTCTATTTAACATGGCAGAAGATGATCACCGTCTTGGAAATCTCAAGTTCGTCCCCAAAGGTGAAGAAGATGAAGTATTTGGAATGCAAATTCCTAAGGATCTAATCACTGACAATATTAGGAACGTATCTTACTACAACGCTTACTTAGAAATGGTTGGAAAGCATGATCATAAAATTGTAGCTGAAGAGGGAGGAAAGAAGAAGTCATCAACTAAAGCCAATCAGTCTAAGAAGCATGCAATTGCTAAGCAACCCAGGCAAGTGTCTTCTAAGCAATCCAAACCTGCACCTGCTAAATAGCTAAAGCCTGTGAAAGAGAAATCCACAAAGCCTTCTCCCGTAAAGAAAGCCAGCAAAGGTAAAGTGAGGAAAGTGCGAAAAGGAAAGAGTTCTCTCTAGCTTGTTGATGAACCTAATGAAGAACAAGCTCATCCTGAACCTCAAGGTAAAGAGGTAGATTATGATCTTCAGCGAGGGATTTAGATGAGCCTGGAATCCTTTCAACCACCTCTAGTCGAGTTGCTTTATTTTTTTACCCCCCCCCAATGGGAAAAAAAAAAACCCCCTGGCCTAGGTATCACTCATAAACTCCCTACTGTTGAAGGTAGAGGGAAAGGTATTGCTACAGATGAACAAGTTCCACAATCTCTATTAGAACTGCAAACACCTAAGAAGACAAGTACCACGGATTAGTACATCTTTCAGAGGCAGATCTCATTGACTAAAGAAGCATCTACTAGGCCCTCTGCAGAACCTGAGGATGATACATCAGCTAATATAGTCCATGATACTCTGTCTCCCACAGATTCATAAACAGGTGCTGAAACTGATAAGACAAACAGTGAAGGAGATACTGAGATCCTGAATATTGGTGAAGAACAAGGAGAAGATGTAGCTAACAAGGTAGATCTAGAGGAAAAGACTGCTGAAATTGATGAAGGCCAGGCTGGATCAGACCCTGGTAAAACACCCGAGTCTCAACCACTACTGGAGCGTGTTCTCATGGAAGAAGACCAGGCTGGACCAAACCCTAGACAAAGTCATGTGGCTCTTGCTGGACCAGACCCTGAGCCCATGCATGATGACTTCGTTGCCACTGTGTATCCTCAAGTACATGAAAGTTTGAAGCATCCATATGAGGAACATGTCCACTTGGAAAATCCACTAAGCTCAATTGGGACTCTGTCGTCCATGAAAAATCTTGATAACTTCACCTTCGGTGACCAATTCATTGACAAATCACTGAAAGATGAACCAAGAAATGCTAATATGGAAACCGAAGTTGAGTCTATGGTAACAGTTTTAATCCATCAAGCTTCATCTTCTGTTCCTCCACTATCCACACCTGTTATCGATCTCACACCTCCAAAACCTATATCTTCTATCGTTAAAGAACCAGTCTTTACAGCTACAACCAAAACAACAACAACGACCCTTCCACTTCCACCACCTCCACAACAACAAAGCTCTAAAGATCCTGATCTAGCCTCTCATGTCTCGACACTGGAACAAGTGTGTGCTAACTTTGAGAAGAGACACAAGCTTCAGGACAATACTGTTCAAGGTCTTTCATCTAGGGTTTTCATGTTAGAGTTTTGTGACCTACCTCATAAGATCAACCAAACGGTTAATAAAGTTGTTAAAGAATCTGTTCAAATAGCTCTTCAAGCTCCACTCTATGAGTGCTTCAGAGATCTGTCTAAAGCTGAAATGAAAGAAATACTTCACCAACGGATGTTTGAAAGTGGATTATACCAATCGCAGCCTGAACATGTAGCTCTCTATGAAGCTCTTAAGGCATCAATGGATCGTGATAACCAGGAAGAGTTCCTTAAAGCAACTACTAAGTCTCGTAAGAGAAGTCGTGACGACCAAGATCCTCCTCCTCCTCCACCAGATTTAAACTAAGGCAAGAAGAAAAGGCACGATTCGATCCATCTCTCCTCACCAGCTCCCAACTAGATGTCTTCAAGCTTGGATGACTATTGACACAAGAGATGCTCCTTCAAGCTCCTCCAAGCAAAAGACTTCCTCTCAATCTGAACAACCTGTCAAAGATGTTCCTATTCCTAATTATGTGCATATCTCAGACACAGGGGACACCGATGCTGCCTATCTTCTAAAGATCAAGCCCAGACCAGATTGGTTAAAGCCTGTTCCAGAGGAAGAAAGACCGAAAACTCCAGAACCGGATTGGGCTGTTCCTCTAAATGATTTAACTGAACCAGAGAACAACTAGGCCAACATAATTGCCAAATCGTATAAAGATCCAGAAGAGAACAAGTTGCTTCAGAAAACAAGAGATATGGGCTCATTCATCAAATGGTATTGCAGGCAGATTAGGAAGTCAAAGCTCAGGAAAGCTGATTTGGAAGGTCCAGCTTACAAGGTAGTTAGAGCATTTCACTCGAACAACATTTCTCTTCAATTTCAAATGAAAGAGTGTCACCTGCTGCTTACAAATCAGATTGATTTAGTTAATCCTGTGGGTAACCAGATTGTGCCTGACGTGAGCAAATCTTTACCTCTAGGAGGTCCACTTAGTCAAGTAACGATTTAACCACAATAATTCTTCAATAAGGATCTGGAATATCTTATATCAGGTGACAAAGACAGAAGGCATGCTCTCTCTATATCCAAGCTAAAAGCCGCTTCCTACCAAGACTTTGGGCTAGAAGAACTCATACCATGACTGTGGATTGAAAGTGAACGGGAATACGATGTTAGTGCATCCTTCGGTATCTCACACTGGTGGTTTAAACGCAAGGAATTCTACATCACAAGACACAGTGCCTTCTCTGATTGTCATACAGTCAGATCTCAAATGCGGATTCTCAGCGTTGTCAGTCTCCAGACCTATGATAGATACGGTTATACATTCTTGAAAGAGATTGTTCTTCGCAGAGATGACTACAAAGAGCACAAGATCTTAGAAGCTGACTTCAAAAATCTGCATCCAAATGATTTTGAAGACATGTTCCTGCTTCATCTTCAAGGCAAGCTGAACCATCTATCTAGTGCTGACAAAGTTTCTTCCACATTCAACGCAATCAACATGTGGAGAAGGAACCTCGTCATCAGAAAATGTATGGAAGATTTGCAGGTTAGGATTGAGAGTTATCAAATGAAACTCAATCTCACTCAACCTAATAGGGATGCATCTGACTTTCTGTTTAAAGAAGATTACACCATTGTTTCTAGACCGAGGGCAGTAATCTACAGATATAGAAATGATCAGAAGATGATGATGTTGGAGACAGAGGTGCACAACTTCAGTGATGGCACGTTGATAAGAATTTTGGAAAAGCTGGATCACATGGTTAAAGACTTCAGGCTATTCAAGTACAATCCAGGCATGGAGAATAGAATCTGGTCTGAGGATGATAAAATGAGGAGTAAAGAGTTTATGGAGGTGATCGAGAGAAGGCTCAAGATTAGGAGAATTTTTAGGAGCCTTGAATGCTTTGTGAGTGGAAAGTTAAGAGATGTTGACACAATAGACTTATCCAGACCAACTGAATGAATTATATCATACTGATTACTCAGGTTCAAAATCATCTATTTTTGTGTCATATATCTTGTACCTTATTAAAAGTATGTAGTGTATCTTTAGGTGTTAAGTGTCAATGTATAAAGTTTTTCATGAGTTTTTCGTTAAACTCAAAATCTTTCAAAATTTTTATACTTGACACTCATATGTACCCCCATAGATTAAGGGGGAGTATTAATACGTTCCCTATTTGGCTTGTGAATAATCAACACATTTTTCTCCCAGTTTTCTAACATATTTGAATCCATTGATATCCAAAATATAAAAGGGTTTGAAATTTTTGATAAGGGGAGAAAATGTGATTTAAATATGAAAACTGATAAAAATGTGATTTTGTGGACTCATGTGTATACTCCATCCTCCTTGTGCTAAACATTTTTGTTTATCGATGCACATGTTGAGGGGGAGCATTTCTGAAAAGCAAAAACAATCGGTTTTATGGCAAGGTGAACAGTACCAAAAAGACCGACCATGTATTTATGTTTATTGGAGTCATAAGGTTAGTAAGGTTATGTATTAGTTCCCATGATCCAACCAGAACCGGAGCGATCTACCCAGGGACAATCCACTAGTTAGTGTAGTCCTTAGGTATGACATAAAAAAGGAATAAAAGTGAGAATAAGAGAATAGTGCCAACTGAGATGGAGCTAGTGTAACACCCCCAAAATTGTGTCGCAGCGGAAGTGCGTCCGGGGGGCGTTACTTCATAATACACATCGCTAGATACAAGAGAACGACCTCTAAATGTGTCGTTTGAAAAGTAATCTCGTTGATTTCCTTGAAATTGATATAACATTATCCCATAATGCAATCACAATGAAAAGCTTGAAAGCGATACACGAGATTTGATCATTTGTATATAAGTAGAAATCCATGAATGAAATCTTGTTATTTTAGACTCCAATGCACATCAGATAATCCAAGCATCTAATTCACCTGAGAAAAACATGCTTAAAAACGTCAATATAAAGTTGGTGAGTTCATAGGTTTGATTAAGTACAAATGTTCACCAAAGATTTGCAAAACGTGTATGACCATTTCAACCCTTATAATAGTCACAAAATTTGTACGTATGAAAGTTAGACCGCAATCGTTCAAAGTATGCATGATAATGAAAATTTTTACCAAATGTTTCAAGTGTATAAGTGTAGGATCACAAGCTTTCTGGTCCATAGCAATTATACAAACTATAGTGCGACCAGCATAAATGTTTCCGGCCCTCAGCAATTATACAAATTATAATGCTACCATCATAAGTAATTCCGGCCCTTCAGCAATTATACAAACTAAAATGCGACCAATAAAAGTATTATCCTGCCCTCAGCAATTATACAAACTAGAATGCGACCAATAAAAGTATTTCCGACACCACAACATTAATACAAAATAATGCGACACAATATAGAGTATAGTCGGACCCCATCAATTAACAAACTATAATGCGACAAATATAAGTAGTTCTGGCCCACAGCAATAGTACAAACTATAATGCGACCAATTATAAGTTAATTCCCCTCCCGGCCCTCAAAATTATACAAACTGTAAGCGACCAATATAAGTTTATTCCACTTGTGTCCAATTATATAAGCAAAGCATATGGTTTCTCACCTCAAAACCGCGTTAAAATATAACCAAGTAATCCAGAACTCACCGCGAGATATATAATTGAGTATGCAAACCATTTTGTAATCAACCATGTAAAATGCATTTGTAAACAAGCATGTTCTCACCCCAAAAATATATGTAAAAACAAGTAAAACATGGGGATATGAACTCACATTGATGATGAAGAACGATTGGCAGATAGGCATCTAATATGCACAACACGAACAGAAAACGAAGCGGCTCGATCAAGAAGTTGCAACCAATCTTAACGGCTAAGTTCCACTAGCCTAGGATAATGTATTTGGGTTTTCCCCGATGAACGATTTCGTCAACGTGACACGTTGATAAAAGATTTAGATTTAAAGTGGTAATAGTTTGGTGGTTGGTTAGATAAAATAAATCGAAAGTAAACACGAAGTGTGTAATATATTCCGTATATATTACATATGAAAGAATGAACAAGTATATAAGTCATATTGGGAATTATATAACAAAGGCAAACAACCAAAAGAATAATACGAAGTGTGTATAATACGCGACATGTATTATATATGTAAATAAAATAAAATTATATAATACCTTGCAAGTATTATATAAGAAGCGTGAGTAAAATAATTAAAACAACATATTTCGACACGTGTTCGGAAAGTCACCAATTTAATTAATAAAGCGTTCTTGCATAAAAGTAATCGTATGTTCTAAAGTTACGAATTATATAAACGACGTTTGTAAAGCTTTTACAAAAGTTATGATTTCACCTTCTAGTCTGGAATTTATAAAATAATATTTTATAAATTAGTATTTCGTTTTCTTTAACTGGTTGTAGCTAAAATAGTTGTCCCATTTATAAATGTATAGTTTTCGTTTGGTTACCGAGTTACCGTTGTCGTATAATTATGAATTAATAAGAAAGACTATATAACTTCGTCTTTTATCGGTTTTTATAAGATAATAGAAATTATAACGAAATCTATTAAGTATAGTAATTTATAAAAATTTTGCCATGACCTTTTCGTTTACACCACCTTTCCCATTTTTACAAAATTCAACGCTTTCCCTTAATCAATATATTGTAATTATTCGCGTTTTTCAATTTATATCTAAACGAGATCAAATAAATAATAAATAACATAAGTAATGAGTAGCACATTTATTTAACCATTTTAACCACCACATTTAGATCCAGTTTAATATATAAATTTATATGTGAAATCACTTAATTTTTATAATCCACTTGTATAAATCACACTAACCCATTTATGTGGCTTTCTTACTAAACCAACGCAACCTAATCGCGTATAACCAAACGCTCCTAAATCTGCTAAACCAAACATCCCTTTTATACGTTTCTCCACAACCAAACACCCCTTTTTGGGTTTTCTGCACAACCAAACACCCCCTTTGTTGTTTCTCTTAGACCAAACTCACCCTTTGGTGCATAATCAAAAACCAAATGCACCCTTTGTGCGGCTGTTAACAACCAAACGCACCCTTGGTGTTTCTGTCCAAACCAAACGCACCCTTTTGGCTGTTAACAACAACCAAACGCACCCCTTGGTGGTGACTGCCAAACGCACCCTTGTGGTGGTGGCAGTCAACCAAACGCACCCTTTATGGCAAACCCCGATCCAAACGCACTCATTTGCAATTTCTGTTAAACCAAACACGCCCAATGTGTCTTTCTTAAACCAAACGCACCCTTTTAGGGTGGCTGCCACCCAAACGCACCCATAGGGGTGGCTGAACAGTGAACCGACGCACCCTTATGGGTTGCGTTTTCAACCCAACGCACCATTGGTGATGTTTTTGTCAAACCCAACGCACTTTATGTGGCTGACCTGAATCCTAACGCACCCTTCGGTGCTAAATAGAACAAACAAACGCACCCTTATTCGTATTGTTGTAGTGGTGGTGCGTGGAGGGTGTCGCGGTGATGATGAAGAGGGTGGCAGGCTGCGGCTGTGGTGGCGAGTGGGTGGTGGAGATGGCGACTGGTGGAGGAGGCGGAGTGCAGAGTGTGGTGGTGATAGAGAGGGCGCGTGGCGGCAGTGTGGCCGCTGACATGGGGATCGGGTGAGAAGTGAACCTTTATTGGATTCGGCCCGTGAAAAAAATTTTTCTAGGCGACCGGCGTTGGCGCGGAGCGACGAGGGTAGTGGCTGCCAGAAAAGATGGGAGAGATAGAGAGAGATGTATATGTGCGTGTTTTTATGAAATGAAATGAAAAGAAAATTATAACTTTTATATATATAAAAAAGTTATAAAAAATGACATGTTATAAATAGATGGGGGTCAATTTTGTAAATATTTTCACAGGGACCAAAAGTGTAACTTTTGGTACCAAAAGTGTAACTTTTGGTAAATATTGGTTCGGGACTCGTTTGAACTAGTTAAACGATCGAATCGAGTCCACAAAACTTTGCGCATTTTTTTTCCAAATCATTTTTTCCATAAAAACGAGTATATACTTTGATAGTATTTTCATAAATATTTTTTATAACATAATAAAAATAATTGTTATTTATTTGTAACCCGGTTATGTCTTCTCCTGAAAGTAAAAAATGGTTAGCCTCAAATTAATGAGTTCAAACAAGAAGTTTCGGTCCACATCTACGATGGAGCTTCGGTCTGTAATTAGTAAAGATGTAATAGGAAATATCTGGGAATCGAGCTCGATTAGTTAATCTAATATTGGTATATGTTTCGGGTTAATCCCAAGCAAAACTCGAGCCCGGGGTCTAGTTAAATATCCCGCGCGTCACTTTTAAGTGTCGGGGTATATAAGGAACTTTTCCACTTGGAAAAGTTAGTTGTTGTAAGTTGTTAAAAATATCTAAAATATCTTTTCTCTTTTCTCTCTCAATTCTCTCTCTAGTTTCTCTCTTTAGAACAACTCTCTCTTTCTCATTTCTAGTCCCGATTTCGAGATTATTGTGTGAATGACGTGTTAACGGGATCCACAATTGCATCAAGCTAACGTGTGGATTCGTGGTTGATTCGTGTGTTCAACAGATCAAATTCGTGGGTAAAAAGAAGTCATTAAAAAAAAAACAACCAGAATTTTGTGCTTAGATGTGTGAATGTTTATGTTATTAAGCAAGATCTAGGCATAAGACAGCTAATTGTGCAAGAAAAATCAAGTTAAAAGGTCAAAAAGGGTGATTATAAGGCGATTTTTGGTGAAAAAAATCGTATTTTTCTTGTTGCGTTTTGACTTTTTCTTTTTGCGTTTTGATTTCTTCTCGTTGCATTTTGATTTTCTTCTTGTTGCGTTTTGATTTTCTTCTTGTTGCGTTTTGATTTTTTTGTTGCGTTTTGATCATTGGTTGCGTTTTGATCAATGGTTGCGTTTTGATCTTGGTTGCGTTTTGGTTCATTGCGTTTTGATTGCAGGTTGCGTTTTGAAGACATATATTGCGTTTTGACTAAGGAATACTCTGCCCAATTTTTTATTTCATTGCGTTTTGACAATTGCGTTTTGATCATTGCGTTTTGACCATTGCGTTTTGAGCATTGCGTTTTGACCATTCATTGCGTTTTGAGCATTGCGTTTTGACCATTGTGTTTTGACCATTGCGTTTTGACCATTGCATTTTGACCGTTGCGTTTTGCTTAAATTTCATTGCGTTTTGACCAAATCTCAACCACTGCGTTTTGATAAAGTTTATTGCGTTTTGATTCAAAAGTCACTGCGTTTTGGTTAAAGATAGCATTGCGTTTTGTCTAGAAATCTTGTGTGAAGAAAAGGGTTTCAGTAAAACAGCCATAACTTTTGATCCGTAAGTCCGTTTCAGGCCCGTGACCTCTCAAATCTAAGAGAAAAACGTGACGGATTACGTTGTAACCACCCTTTAGCTGGTTAAGGATTTTTCGAGGCCCAAAACCATCGTTTACTATGATTTATTGACATTTGTCAGTTTTTTTGGAATTTGTGTTACACTTGTTTTTGTTCTAGCTCACGGCCCATCTGTATTTTTTGGCCCGTTTCAGTTTGGTGAGCCTATTTAAACAAACAGCTGTAACCCTAGCCAGAAAACTAACTGTTAAATCATTGGCCGGCATATGGAAAAGATCGAATTCCGAATCATTCATCTCACGGTTATCTAGTGTTCTTGTAAAATCCACGTAAATTAATATCGTTTTTGAAACATAGACGTTTAAAATCCCGTGAATGTGAATTGCTTACACAACCACAACTTCAATCACATCATATCCATTCAAGATCCAACAAAATCTTTCACACTTCATAATTCACGATAAAATGGAAAAGAAAGATACATTATCTGGTGTTCAGATCGGAAAAAACAATTCAACTAATGCAACTAATCAAGACAAATCAAAAGAAAGTTGCCATGGTATCGTGTCAACCAAACAACTTCATTCACCACCTCAAGATGTCTTTTCAAACAACGACTTAAAAGACAGTCGAACCGAGGAGGATTCAAACACTCCATTTGTCAAACATCTCTTTGGTCAAGATCTAGAGACATTTCACGGCACAATGTTTCCACTGTACATGGATCAACTACAATAGCAACTTGACAACGAAGAATTCAAGAGTTGATCATGTCTGCTTTTAAAGTACTGGAAGATATACAGTTTCAGATGTTCAACAAGTCACAGATTTATTTGATGAATGAATATGTGAAATGACAAGCAACAAATTCCTACAATACACTCGACTCGATATTCCAGAATTCCGTGACACACTGATCCAACACATGGAATCTGTTAAGAAGTCGATTGGTGAAAGAGCACAAACAAAAAATGGGAGTAATTAAAGCAGGGTGAAATGAAAGACAACTCAGACAACAGAGGAAAAGACCTGATACGTACGAGTAATGCTAGGATGATTGGATGCTAGTTCAGTTATCATTGAAACAGTGGTATGTATCAGATGAAGAGATAGAAAAAAGGAAATTGACGCGACATTACGGTATCAGGCAAAGATTCAGAAGTTCAGTTACCCTCAAATCAAGTTCTACTGATACGCCATTGGAACAGGTACAAAACAATGATGAAAAGAATGTGTTTGCCAATGAAGACAACATTCTGAGAAACATGCTGCAGAATGTGTTGATGAGCGTGCTGCGCTTGCTAATTTAATTGCTAATTTGACTCTTGATACGGAGGAAAACAAAACGATATTAAAGCAAATAAAGAAGAGCAAACGCATCATTAACTCAAGAACTGAAAAGGAGTGCAACTAACCTTGATATTCTATTAAAGGCTCTGGGGGGAGGCTACAGCAGTCGGGATAGTTGAGTCTGATGCACTAATCAAACCAAACAGACTGAGCTTGATAAGTACACGGCCCTTAATGCCCGAACGAGTGATTATAAAATACTTCAAACAAAGTTATAAACTGTAATACTCTAGGACTTTTTAAGCTCGTAAGACATTGACATACAAGAGGGTTTGAAAACTAAAACCTATGAAATTTTCAGTTGGTCCAATCAGAAACAAACACTCTGAGCAAGCCAAAAAGATTCAATTAACTTAGGTCACAATTTGAAGGTCAAACTCAAAGAGAAAAAAAAAAAGGTTTTAAAGGTTATTTCGGATTTAAAGGTTAAAGGAAGGAAAAGACATTGAACACGATGATTGAAATGGAAAAACACAAATAAAGTTTTTAAAATGGAAATTCTTTATAAACGCAATCAGTCAATTCATACCATTCACAAGTTAGCAGACCCAAATGCGCAACATAATAATGGAACATCAACCTTTGCTAATCCTAAGTAACCTCAAGATGCTCAATCTGAAAAAAACCAGTGTTTGTAATGAACCCATATGATACTTCTGATCTGCAAACAGATTTGCCCCAAATGGGGAAGAGACATAGACGCTGAAAAGGAGAGTACATCAAAAATTGGATAAAAGACAAAGTGGAAACCATATGATAAACATAGCAAAACATATTTATGAACATTTCAAACACCAACCAAGAATCCTAACTTGATCAAGTTATAGAACGCGCTAAAGAAGTTAGAGGAAAGACAATGTGGAAGAAAAACGTTTGTTAGGACAAAGCAAACATTGCTAAGAAAACGATGGCTTTCTACCCATGTTCTAAATCCTTAGTAAAAGTAGACAACTTTATAACTAAAATGTAATCAAACAACTTCAAATCATTTTAGGAACAATTTTTCAACAAACTTGGTCTAATCATACTTAATAGGGAGCATTTCCTAACCCAACTTCTAAGACTATTAAGTTTTGATCAAAAACGTTATTAATGCCTTCTTTCAAAACAAAACTATACTCTAGGACATCAGTGTTTTGTTCATGAACTAAAAAGAAAAATGAATGACGATTTGGAGTACGTTAAATCCCTTGAAAAGGAGATTGACGAACTTGAATCAGAAAAAGCTGATTTTTCAAACATATATGATCTACTTCTCGAAGAGTGTGTGTCTAAAGATTTAACATGTTCCAAATTTGCATTCCCCTTGTCTGAATCAAATGCTCATAACTGAATTGAAAGCATTAACTTCATTCAATTCCCAAAGTTAACTTAACCTTAGAAATATACTTAAACTAAGTTATAAAAGAAGGAAGAAAGCCCAAGGACCGAACTTGCCATATCTGAAACTAAAGAATATTAATAGGCAGTGGTTTGATGTTTTGGTCAAACCTGCAAATTTGGTCAAACTATAACACACACACACACACTCACACACAAACCGCCACCTAGTCACCAACCCTTGATTCTCGATTTCCTGTGGATTTCTTGCTAAGGTAACTCTAAAACTTCATTTAACACCTTCAAAGCATTAACTGCTCAGCTTTTATTCCAGCTATCTACATTTAACAGTTTTGGAATACCCTTACACAGGAGGCAAAGACTGGGGTTTACCATTTTTAGTTGGATGAAGACTGGTTCACACTGGACGCAAATCTTCTAAGGGAAGATTTAGAGATAACACCCATTCATCAAGCTCGTCATTTTGAGTCACCTCCTTCGGGTAATGCAATCATGGACTTTGTGAATGAGCTGGGCTATCCAGAGGAACTTCACTTTGTATCAAGAATGGATGTGAATAACCTATATCAGCCTTGGAGAGTTATATTTTTGATGATCAACCAATGTCTCACAAGCAAGACTTCTCGGTATGATAGGCCCAGATATCTAGTTCTTCAGATGCTTTAGGGTATTATTACCCGTACAAATGTTGACTATGCTGAACTCGTATGGGAAGAATTTATACAAGCTATCTAGACTTTTCTCGCTGATAATACCAATATGGGCATTGCTACTAAGAAGGACAAGAGGATTAAGCCTCGTGTTATTCCTTATTGTCGGTTTACAAAGCTAATCATTTTCTATTTGGGGAGAAAACATAACATTAACCAAAGGTCTGGGTCTTCGTTTAACATGGCAGAAGTTGATCACCATCTTGGAAATCTCAAGTTCGTCCCCAAAGGCGAAGAAGATGAAGTATTTGGAATGCAAATTCCTAAGGAGCTAATCACGGACAACATTAGGAACGCATCTTACTACAATGCTTACTTGGAAATGGCTGCAAAGCATGATCGTAAAATTACAGTTGAAGAAGGAGGAAAGACGAAGTCAGCATCTAAAACCAACCAGTCTAAGAAGCCTGCAACTGCTAAGCAACCTAAGCCAATGTCTTCTAAGCAATCCAAACCTGCACCTGCTAAACAGCCAAAGCCTGTAAAAGAGAAATCGACCAAGCCTACTCCCTTACAAAAAGTCGGCAAGGGTAAAGTGAGGAAAGTTTAAAACATGAAGAGTTCTCTTTAGCTTGTTGATGAAGAAGAACAAGCACAACCTGAACCTGAACCTAAACCTCAAGGTGAGGAAGAAGATTATGATCTTCAGCGAGGGATTCAGATGAGCCTGGAATCCTTTCAACCACCCGTCGGCGGAGTGGCTTTTCGTGAACCTGCTTCAGGTATCACTCCAAAACTCCCTACCGTTGAAGGTAAAGGGAAAGGCATTGATATAGTTGAACAGGTTGCGCAATCACTGTTAGAGCTACAAATGCCTAAGAAGAAAAGTACCACAGATCAGTAAATTTTTCAGAGGCGAATCCCAGTAACTGAGGAAGCATCTACTGGGCCCTCTACACAACCTGAGGATGATACATCCGCTAATATAGTCTGTGATACCTCGTCTCCCATAGATGCATAAACATGAGCTAATACGGATAAGACAAACAGTGAAGGTGATACTGAGATACTAAATATTGGTGAAGAACAAGGAGAAGATGTGGCAGACAAGGTAGATCTAGAGGAAAAGACTGCTGAATTTGATGAAGGCCAGGCTGGATCAGACCCTGGTAAAACACCTGAGTCTCGACCTCCACCAGAGCATACTCACATAGAAGAATACCAAGCTGGACCAAACCCTGGACAAAGTCATGTGGCTCTTGCAGGACCAAACCCTAAGCCCATGCACGAAGACTTCGTGGCCACTGTGTATCCTCAAGTACATGAAAGTTTGAAGCATCCAGATGAGGAACATGTCCACTTGGAAAATCTAGTAAGCTCAACTAGGACTCTGTCTTCCATGAAGAATCTTGATAACTTTACCTTCGGTGACCAATTCATTGTTGACAAATCATCGAAAGATGAACAAAGAAATGCTAATATGGAAACCGAAGTTGACTCCATGGTAACGGTTCCAATCCATCAAGCTTCATCTTCCGTTCCACCATTTTCTACACTAGTCGTCGATTTCTCAACACCGAAACCAATATCTTCTCCTGTACAAGCACCAACCTTTACAGCTACAACCGCAACTAAAACAACAACCCTTCCACTACAACCACTTCCACAACAACAAAGCTCTTCAGATCCTGATCTAGCCTCTCGTGTCTTGGCACTGGAAACGATATGTGCTAACTTTGAGAAGAGATACAAGCTTAAGGACAAAACTGTTCAAGGTCTTTTATCCATGATCTTTATGTTAGAGCTTCAGGATCTGGCTCATAAGATCAATCAAACTGTCAATGAAGCTATCAAAGAGGCTGTACAAATAACACTTCAAGCTCCACTTAGAGAACGCTTTAGAGACCTATCCGAAACTGACATGAAATAAATTCTTCATGATTGGATGTTTAAAAGTGGTTTCTACAGATCGCAGCCTGAACATGTTGCTCTCTATAAAGCTCTGGAGGCCTCTATGAAGCGTGACAACAGGGGCAAGTTACTTGCAGAAAACGACAAGTTACGTAAGAGACGTCGGGATGATCAAGATCCTCCTCTACCTCCTACAAAAGAGTCTGAACAAAGTAAGAAGAAGAAACAGGACTCCGATGCTTTAGGTTCTAAACAAACTCTAGCTCAGACATCCTCAACATAGAAGACGTCTGACACAAGAAATGCTCCCTCTAGCTCCTCCCAGTAAAAGACTGCCCCTCAATTTGAACATCCATCTGATGACATTCTAATACCTGATGTTGAGCATATCTCAGACTCAGAGGATACAGGTGTTTCCCATCTTCCAAAGATCAAGACCAAACCAAATTGGTTGAAGCCTATTCCTAAGGAAGACAGACCAGAAACTCCAGAACCAGACTGGGTCATTCCTCCGAACGATTTACCTGAACCTGAGAACAACTGGGCCAATGCCTTTGCTACATCGTATAAAGACCCTGAAGAAAACAAGCTACTTCAGAAAACTAGTGATATGGGCTCATTCATCAGATGGTATTACCGACGGATTGGGAAGTTGAAGCTAAGCAAAGCTGATTTGGAAGGTCCAGCTTACAAGGTAGTCAGTGCATTTCACTCGAACAACATTTCCCTTCAATATCAGATAGAAGAGTGTCACCTGCTGCTTATAGATCAGATTGATTTAGCTAACCCAGAGGGTCACCGGGTTGTACCTAACATGAGCAAACCTTTACCTCTAAGAGGTCCACCTGGTCAGGTAACCATTTAACCACAATTCTTCTTCAATAAGGATCTAGAATATTTTATGTCAGGCAGCAAAGAAAGAAGGAGTGCTCTGTCTATATCCAAGCTGAAGGAAACTAACTATCCAGACTTTGGGCTAGAAGAACTCGTACCGTCACTGTGGATTGAAAGTGAACATGAATACGATGTTAGTGCAGCCTACAAAATTTCTCACTGGTGGTTTAAGCGAAAGTAATTCTATATTACTAGATACAGTGACCATTTTGATCGTTGTGCAGTCAGGTCTCATATGAAGATTCTTAATGTGGTCAGTCTGAAGACCTACTCTAGATATGGATACACATACTTGAAGGAGATTGTCTTACGAAGGGCTGATTATAATGAATATAAGATCTCAGAATTCGATTTCAAGAATCTGCACCCGAATGATTTGAAGACATGTACCTGCTTCATCTTCAAGGCAAGCTCAACCACCTTTCTGGTTCCGACAAAGTTAACTTATTCAACGTAGTCAACCTATGGATTAGCAACATCGTTATCAGAAAACGTGTGGAAGACTTACAACTAGGCACGTTGACAAGAATTCTAGAAAAGCTGGATTACATGGTTAAAGACTTCAAGCTGTTCAAGTACAATCTGGGCATGGAGAAAAGAATTTGGTCTGAGGACGATAGAAGGAGGAGTAAAGAGTTATGGAGGTGATCGAGAGAAGACTCAAGATTAGGAGAATTTTCAGGAGTCTCAAAAGCTTTGTTAGTGGAAGGTTAAGAGATGTTGACTACAAACTTATCCAGCGGATTGAATGATTTCATCATTCCGATACTCAGGTCAATATCATCTTAATTTGTATCATATATCTTGTACATTATTATGTGTATGTAGTATATATTTAGGTGTTAGGTGTCATTGTATAAATTTTTCATGAGTTTTTCGTTAAACTCAAAATCTTTCAAAATTATTATAGTTGACACTCACACATACCCTTATAGATTGAGGGGGAGCATTACTATGTTTCCTAATCGTCTTGTGAATAATCAGCACATTTTTCTCCCAGTTTTCCAACATATTTGAATCCATTGGTATCCAACATATCAAAGCGTTTGAAATTTTTGATAAGGGGAGAAAATGTGATTTAAATATAAAAACTGATAAAAATGTGATTTTGTGGACTCATGTGTATACTTCATCCTCCTTGTGCTAAACAT
Organism: Tanacetum coccineum; assembly: GCA_026074375.1. NCBI lineage: Eukaryota > Viridiplantae > Streptophyta > Magnoliopsida > Asterales > Asteraceae > Tanacetum > Tanacetum coccineum. Next base: position 2,839 of record BQNB010084582.1, on the reverse strand, counting down.
TTTCATTTATCGACGCACATGTTGAGGGGGAGCGTTTCTGAAAAGCAAAAATAATCAAGGTACAAAAAGCTTTGATATTTATATCACAAGTACCTAACTGAGTTTTTCAATTAGTTTTATGGCAAGGTGAACAATACCAAAAAGACCGACCATGTATTTACTTTTATCGGAGTTATAAGGCTGGTAAGGTTAGGAATTAGTTCTCATGATCCAACCAGAATCGGAGGGATCTACCCAGGGACAAGCCACTAGTTAGTGTAGAAGTCTTTGAGTACGATACAAAAAAGAGTAAAAGTGAGAATAAAGGAATAGTGCCAACTGAGATGGAGCTAGTACTGGAATAAACCCAACAAGGTACTAGTCATGAAGTTTCGGTAACCACTGAAGGGGTTGAAGAATTAAAAAGAATTGTAAGGATAAAGGGTGAAAAGAAAGAAGCCCTCCATATACTTAGGCAAAAATCGGGTCAATACATCTGTTGTCAGAATCACAATAATGATTGCTGACGTTGAATAAATTCGTCATGGACCCAGTGATGCAACGCACAACCCTCCCTAGCCACTCAGAATCTCTAAAAAGATTTTTGTTTCATTTCTCACGGAGACTAAACACGTTATCTATTGACTTTCTCGCTCCGAGTCAGTTGATATTGAAAAGGTGGCAGTCCGCTCCAGCCTCCGATCACTAAAACCAAAATGTACAATTGAGTCTAGAGCTAAGAGATCATCAATTAATCTCATTAGGACACTATTCCATGTATACTTGTCATTCACACAATGTGAAAACAAGGATTATCATAAAAGTCCTACGCATTATCCTTGTGGTATTGCCAGAACATCTGAGTGATACTTAAGTATTCATAATGAAGATGGAAAACCTGCTTGAGCCAACATCAAACAAGCTCATGGTAGGTGACTTGTGAGATCCTTAATGGTTCAAACTTGTGACACTGGATATCAACTCGGTCCAGCTTATGAATTGACGGTTGATGAATTTTGATAAAAGCTTAAAACTCTCGATGTGATACAAAAACACTTTCTCAAGTGACATGTCGATTGATTTTCAAATTAATTTTCTCTTCAATCGATAAGATAGTAACTAATTGATTTACTTTTATCGTGTTGTCTACTTTGAGACGTTCCTATAAAGAGAACAGACAAGTAAGGTGATTCTGATGTTTACACATTAGAAGATCTGATACTTATACTGGAAATCCTGTCAAGGAGATTCTTGTTAATTTGAATCTACCTGATCACAGGTTGGTCCTCACGGATCCGGAGGTTAATCCAACCAAACTCGGGCGAATGACAAAGCCATATTCATCCACAAGCTTTATTGCTAACTGTTTTATTACAAGTTAAAGTATAGATGGAGATGGAGATACCTCGTTCCAATGGAGTCAATTTCATAACCACATGCTCATACTCGTTCAAAAAATCCAAAGACATCATGAAAGCTCAAGTATATGTTTCAAAGCTTCCGCAACTCTGATATCAACATCTTCTTGAAGTAATCAAGTATTAAAGTTGAAAGGACTTCAAGATCAAAGAATAATCAAGATTTCAAGATCAAGAAAGGTATGAGTATGTCGGTCCAGATAGTACAAGAACAAGATGGCGAAACACCACAAGATGATAATTAGAGATTACTTTTGGCTGATGATCTCAAAGAAGCTCAAAATCACACACAAGTCGAGTTAAGGAACAAGCTCAAGATTAAATATCAAAGATCACTACATCAAAGTACAAGGTATCAAGATGAAGAATCAAAAGACTACAAGCTCATACACAAGATCGATCAGAAGATTGCTGAGCTTAAGTTAGTATTTTTCTAGGGTGACTGATCCGCTCTGACTACACCTTAAAATATATATAATATAATAAAATATCAATATATAGTAAGAATAGTCAAAAAGCAGAATCAATGATACCGAGAAGTAGTATAGAGCTTTCCCGGGTCGTAAATCCCCAACGAGGCTGGAATGGTAAATCGATACGATCGAAGATTTGAGTTTGAAGGGAGGAATTGGTTTGGGAAGTTGAAAAAGTCAAATTAGATAATAACGGACTAAAACGTTTAAGAAAAACCTAGAAATTACGAAATTAAACTAGAAAACGAAGGCCCGAATCCCGAACAAAAGGGGGAAAACCTAAAATCTTTAAAAATAACCCTACGGAAAATTTTTCACTTCTAAACTACTCTACGGGTCAAATAACGAAGAATGAAAAAGACTAGACCGAAAACGGAGTTCGTTTGACCCAAAAACGAGTCAAAACAAAAACCCGTACCCGGACCCGTTCTTTAAAAGATGAAAAGTTATAAAAATGACCCTACGAAAAATTTTATATTTTTCCTACAAACTAGATGACAAAAGAAAATTTTCTAAAAAAGCAAAATATTTTTTTGATAATTTTTGTATTTTTTATGAATTAAATAAACTTTTAACTAAATTAAATTATAAAAAATATTAAACGTTTACAAAAAATTCTGAAAAATTTACACAAAATACTAGACACTATAAGTTACCTACGAAAAATAACAAACACCCACCAGCTTATACAATAAGCCCCGAAATAAGCTTACACAGCTTATGGGCTTATGAGGTCAAAATGACCTTAAATATTGTTGCCCTTGAGTCTTTAACGAAAAAGACCCAAGGGCGCAGTGGTAGTGTGTGTGGGAGTTAAAGGGGATGTATTGCTTGGTCCCGGGTTCGAGTCTTGCTCACCCGGACCAAGTATCTTCCCCTTTTTTTTTTTTTTTTAAAACTCTAGGGTAGAAAGTGTACAAATCTAAACTAAAGGGTAGGCGGGCAAACTTGAGGAAAGTTACACTATAG
>BQNB010084581.1:0-28712 GCA_026074375.1 Tanacetum coccineum | reverse complement strand
TGAAGTTTAACTTTAGCATATTTACATTTTTGGCCCAAAAGTTTAATAATTTCAAAAGTTACAAAATATACCCCTTTGCATGAAATGTTTTGCGTTTTTAGTCCAAATTCCATAATTTTGATATTTTTGAATTAGAAATCAAATTTGCAGGTTATAGCTTATTACTATAAGCTAAAATAAGTAACTTTTACGAGCTTATAGCTTATAGAAAGAGCTTGTGTACATGAAATACCAAAATGGGTGTGTTGGGTTTAGGAAAACCAAACCGTATGGTTTTGGTGATTCAAGGCTTGAACAAAGGACTTACACATGATCTAATAAAGCTAATGAAAGATCTAAAACGAAGGAAGAGCTTATAGAACAAGTGGAATGACTTACAACTTGAAAATGGGTCGAAATTAGGGTTTTAGGTTCGTACGCCTAGGAAATGGGTTTCAAGGCTTCTTCTTCTTGGTTCTTGGCTTTTAAGGGCTTTGTATTTTCTTCTACTTCTGCTAGGGCTTGGCTTAACACCCCCATTTTTAAATATAGCAGCGGAAGCTAAAAATGAAAAGGTGTGTGCTTTGTTCGGCTATTTATAGGGCACGAACCACCCTTGGTGACCAAGTAAACTTGGTGTGGTGGCCAAGGGTTGGAGGGGATGACTAAGGGCAGCTAGGTGATGAGTATTACAAGCTAGAAAGGTAGCCTTGAATGGTGGAAGAAATAGAAAAGGGTGCCGGCATCCTAAGGTGAATGATGAGTATGTAATATAACTTGGATGGCCAAGGTTGGAAAATGGTGGTGCTTGGGTGGCTGCTTTGGTGACGTGAGGGTGAAGGAGTGGTTGAGGTCATGGAGCATTACTTAAGGTGCTTGTGGTGTTTAGGCTTGGTTTTTTTTTTTTTGTTTTTTATTTAAGTTAGAACTAGTTTTTAGTGTTATAGGGTTTTCGTTTAGGTTTAGGTTAGTAAATTAGGTTTTTAGTTTATGTTTAGGGTTAAGATTAGGGTTTTAGAATTATTTAGGGTTTAGTTTCTTAGTTTAGAAGTTGTACTTTAAGTATTGAAACTTGTGTTAAAGTGGTGGTAAGAAATAAACATGATTTAGGAGGGAAAATGACCTAGTTTGAATTCTATGCATGTTTAACTTATACATTGGACTTTAGAAGGTTGTACTAGGGTTTAGGAGGGAAAATACATTAAAAATAACTTGTAGTCTTGCTTTAGACATTTGTACACTTGTTTCAACATGAAATTAGGGTTTTTGGAATAAACGTGAACGTATCTTGTTTGTTTTGAAATAATGTTGTAAATGGTACGTTAAATTGATAATGTACTTGGTAAAATGATATTAGAACATAGACTTGACATATTAGGATGTTTACATGATATAAACATAGTTATAGTTGGCATTGGTTGTTGCGTGAGCTCGTTTAGTTTGCTATGTAAGTTACGTTACATAGTTGAAATGAAATGAAGCAAAAAATTTCCTGTGAAAATGATTCTTATATATATCATGAGTGTAAATTACATTGGTTAAATTTGTGAGTTGTTATAATTATATACTCATTTAGAATTAGAATAGATTAGAGAGATATTAAGTAGTAATAATCCCAATTTAGATTTATCAAATTATACTTATAATAAGATATAAGATATCTTTATATATAATAAGATATCTTTATCTTTATATTCTATAAATATAAAATCTAAATAATAATAACAGGTACAAATAGTAAAGTGAGGTACCCATTCTATGACAACAAACACACACCCTTAATTTACTTTCCCTCGGGTTAGGGCCGGTTGGGCTGCCTCTACACACACACAAAGACATCTCCTCTCTCATATCTACCTACTCATCCTCTCTCTCCTTAATGTCAAGCGCTACTCATCTACTTTTTGAGACTCAGGGTGGGAGGTTGTCACAGAGGCCCAATGTAAGGTGAGATGTTGTAGGGTTATTTTGAGTGGGCAGGGGCGGGTGGGGGGGGGTGGTGTGGAGCGGTCTGAAATACTACACACAAGCGCGCACACGCGCGCACACTTAACATAACACCATAGAGAGTCCTCTCTGAGTGCGAGTGATCTTTACAGTTGTGGTAAGTTGATTATATGCAATGTCACTACTGAGATGGAGGTGCCGGGTGGGAGCAAGACACACACACACAAATCTCGGCGCGAGTAACATAGCGAGGTGAATGAGAGCGTGAGTGAGAGTGTGGTCGTTCTACTTCTCTCTGTGTGGAGAGCGTCTATATCTATGCACCTATATTCTCTCTACTCTCTATAATACCTATCAAGAACTAAATTGACATAATTTTGCGGGTGTGATTTGTGTTGTTTGTGTTGCAGGTCTCTTTATTAAAAGAAGTACGATGATCACTATCTTTGAAATTTCTCTTTCTTGCGAGAGGATGCTCTGTCACATATATTATGTGAGGTCACATGAGAGATTTTGAGAGTGAGATAGCTTCTCATGTGAGTAGTGCGATTTACTCTCGTGAGAGATTATAGACTGTAGGTCTATTTCATTAGAAGAAGTTTAGAAACCATGAAGACAGTGCTGATACTATCTACTACTAAAGCCGTTGGTAGAAATGTATCAATAAGTGAAGTTCTCTCTCTCTCTATCTTTATTTTAATCTATCTGAGTGAGTTATGGGTGCGCCGATGCGTTTTCGAAACCGATGCTTGTCATAGTGAGATCGCGTGTACTATAAAAATTAGAATCAAATTGAACTAAGTGAAAATTAAATTATAATTGATACATTAGAATTATAAGTACAGAATTCTTTTCTCTACATATTAATATGCCAAGCGATATGCTCATAACGATTCTCTTAGGTCTTACTATTTGTTTTAGGTGTATTTTCTGCATTCTCTTAATATAGAAAGCGAGCGCGTTTAGAGATTCTTAAGAGTTGCGGTATGAGAGTAGATTTGAGATGAAGTGAATAAGAAGAAAAGTTAGTAGAAGTATCTTGAATGATGTGATATTACTTGAGAGTACGCTAGTATGGGTTGTGATATTCTTATATGTAGAGGTAAAGAGCGATAAAACAGGTAGAGAGAGTTACTACTTATGGATGTACCGAATGATGTATATCTCGAGAGGTTTATTATTTGTAGTTGGGTTTTTGTTGGATTGTATAGCTTTTGGGTTTGGATGTGAGATAGCAAGTGTGTGTGGAGTAGTTAGAGATAGATTAAATAATAAGATGATTGGTTTGATTTTTGTATGGTGATTGTTTAGTTGATATTTTATTATATTGGATATTGTTATATTCTAAGTTATAAATATGGTTTAACTAGATAGATTCGTAGATTCTAGATGTTAAATTCTATATTATCTATCTCTCTATTCTCTAATTGTTGGTTTTTGAGAAATTGTTTAAGTTTGTGGATTAAGTTTAGGATAATGAGTGTTTGTTAAATATGATATATATTAGTTGGAATGGTGGGGGAAGGGGATGGGGTAAGTTGTGTGAAGGGAGTTAGTTGTTGGGTTTTGGAATGGGTTGTGAGAGGGTTGGTTGATTGGATGGGTTGGTTGTTTGGGTGTGTTGGGGTGGTGTGTTGGAAGGGGAGAGGTGGATTATTTGAGAGTTTGTAAATTGTGGAGATTTTAATGTTGTAAGAGGTAAGGAGTGTTAGTTTGTATGTTATTGGATTTTGTATACGAGAATAAAACGAATACAGGTTTATAATGTCCGTACATGTATTGGATGTAGAATTTGATGATTTAATGTTGAACGAAAAAACTTTATTAGATCTAAGGATAAGCGAGAGCTTTGTAGCTGGTTATGTTTGTATTTAACTTATTTGAAGTAAATAAGGGATTTTAATGTAATTTTCGTTTGTCCTTAATTCCCGAGTCTCAATATTCGTAAGGTGTTTACTACTGGGCTAAATCTCTTAGTTAGTGCTTAAGTGTGCTTATTTTAGTCTCTTTGTGCTTATTAGTTTAAGTAATTAATCTGTTTTAGTTTTAAGCATTTCAGAACTCTATATTTCAATTTCTGTCTAAAAAATCCATAAAAACCAAAAATATTAGTTAGCATAATCTTAGATCTTTCATTCTAGCTTAATCAATATTAGATTAAGTTTGTTTAAACTTGTATAAAAAAAAATGTCCAATTATCATCTGGTATTTAGGTTTTGTTAAATACTCCCAAAATCTTAAGCTAATCAATTCTGTCATATCAGTTAAGGGGTGTTTGGTTTAAGCCTTTTTGGCCATCAAAATCAAATACTTGTGCAATTTGTGTGATTAGTTTGTTATCATTTAGATTAAGTAAGTAATTTAGTTTTTGGAAGTTAAGTTGATTTTATAAAAAGTTAATGGTTTAAGTTGGGTATGCCAGCACCAGGGTATTTTTACCTTTTCTTTTTGCTTGATAAAATTTGAACCAAGCCATCTAAGGCTTGGTTCTTGCTTGTTTTGTGCTTATACACACTCAACAAGAGTGTTTAGTGCAGGTATAACCTCACTAGTCTGCTTTCACAATTGGACTTTGTTTGTGCCAAATGCACCAGCAGAACTAACATCAGTTAGTACACTGAATCTTTAAGTCTTCATATTTAAGGATAGAATAAAATAGAAATTAGAAGCTTAATTTAGGATGTTTTTACTTTTTCAATATAACTTAGTTTAGTCACTACTTATTTTCCATTTCTTCAAACTCCCATTTGCTATGACGGTTATAGCTTAATATTTAGATTATAGTAGTTTGCATAAGTCCTCAGAAGCTCAGTAGTCCCGTATTGCGTATTGAGCTTTTGAGCTTAAATTGGTTTTTTTGCTTATTGTCTTGTTTTCCCTGAGTTTGCTACCTTGTCCTTCATTTTCAGCTATAGTCTAGTACTCTAATCTCTATTTTCTTTTCTCATTTAGTTTAAGCAACTCATAAGCTGTTTAGAACATCTTTCTTTTTTCATTTTGATCTTATTTTGAGCTTTTTATAGCTTAATTAGTAAAAATAAAGGGAAAGCCCTTGTTTCTGTAATCAGCTTAAAGATAAGCTCTTTAAGAGCTTATTAGTGGTTTTAAGCTCATATAGCTTTTGTTAAAGTTGTTCTTGCCGGCTTATTCTCCAACTTTACCCTTTTAAGTTTTTCATTTTAAGCACTTTTTAAAATTTAAGTGCTTAATGGACTTAGGGGTGTAAACGGGCTAGGCTTCAGGGGCTGTTTTTGTAATTTTCAAGTTTCTAGGTTAGTCCCTCCGTTAGTTAGTCAATTTCTCAGTTAGTCTTTAGGGATTTGCATAGTTAGTCCCTAGTTAGTTAAATAGTTAGTTTAATTAGTTTAAATTAGTAATTAGGGTTTAGCTTTTAATTAGTTTAATTAAGGTTTAAATAAAAAGTAAAAATTAGGGCTTTTATTTTTATTAAATTTCTGCATATTTTCTTTATTTAGTTTAATTTTTATAAAATTTTTAGGATTATATTTTTAATATTTTTATTACTTTTAAAGTTTTTAATTAGTTTTAATTTTAGAAAAATCATATCTTTAAATCTAAAAAGCCAAAAATAATAATTCTTTTTTCTAAAAATTTTCTTTTTACTTATTTTACTTAGGAAAAATATAATTTCAATAATTTTCTATTTTTTTTATTTTTAGGTTTTAATTAGAATTAAATAGATTTTAATTGATAAAAAAATTCAAAAATAATCTAAAAAATATTTTTATTTTTCTTAAAATTTTCTTTTATCCTAATTTAGGTGTAGAAAATTAGTTTGCAATCTTAGGGTTTAATTTTAGTCTATTTGCTTAATCGTCGTGTTTTATTTGTTTCCCGTATTTGTTTAATTGTTTAATTGCCTTTAATTGTTCAATTTTAATTGTTGCTTTTTATTTAATAGATATAGATTATCAAAAATATCTTTGCTTCATTCAAATCAGAATCCAAGCTTAAACGAGGTTTCAATTTCACTAGTCGTTGGGGAAACGACCCGGGTGATCATATTTACCCGGTTAAATATACGTATTATATTTTATATTATATATATTTTTAAGAGTGAATTTTATCAAGGGTAACTTGGTAATTTTTTAATTGCTCTTTTGAATATTATATTTTATATTGTATTTTATTGTGTATCTAAATTGCAATCAGTTTTTGGCGCCGCTGCCGAGGACTACTCGTTTAGAGATTGGATTGAAAGATGCTCTTGTCGAAATGCCAAAGTTCAACAAATGGTTAAGCTCGTTGCTAAGGAACAAAGAGAAGCTCGAGGAGATCGCCATCACAACTGTGAATGCTGAATGTTCCGCTATCATTATGAACAAAGTCCCCGAGAAGCTCGAAGATCCAGGAAAATTTCTTATCCTATGTGCTTTACAAGAACTCAATAGGACTAGTGCTTTAGCCGATTCAGGAGCTAGCATTAACCTTTTACCTCATTCTATCTACAAAAAACTTGGGCTTGAAGAATTGACTCCTACTCGTATGACACTCGAGCTTGCCAATACGGCCAAAACGATAAAACAAAAAAAAAAAATAGAAAAAACGATTACTCACCCGATGGGCATAGCCGAGGATGTTGTAGTTAGAGTTGATGGTTTCACTTTTCTTGCGGATTTTGTGGTGGTTAATTTTGAGCCCGACCCTAGAGTGCCTATTATTTTAGGAAGACCCTTCCTTCGCACCGCAAAAGCTCTCATTGATTTGTACGAAGAAACTTTGACTTTACGAGTAGGAAAGGAAGAACTTGTTTACTATGTCGATAAATCTGAGAAAAACAAGGAAAAGAATTTTGTTCATTCCATTTCTATCATTGAAATTTTCGAAGCGATCCATTTAGGGCAGTACCACGAACTCTTCCTCCTAGTTTCTTCTTCGGTAAGACTAGTGATAAATTTTAGAGAAAGTTCGCCGATGAACTTGCTCCTCTTGATTCGTTACCACCGGGTAATGATGATTCTACCCGTAAGAAGGTTTTATCCAGAAGTAAATTTTCAGTTTACTCAAATCCTCTTTTCGAATTCGATGATAGTTTCAAATCTAGCAACGTGAATCCTCTCTTTGAAGAGAACGATAAGGATGCCGAGATTAAGTCTTCTTCTTCCTTTACACTACTTCACTGAAGAAAGTAAATTTTGAAGCTTATCATGAAAGGAGATCGATTCCACCATGGAATCAATCGGTACCCCCTCCCCGCCTATTAAGTTTCCAAGTACAATCCTACTTCCCCTACTCTCACCGGAGAGAAGGTTTGTTCATGGAAGACGCCGATGTTTTTCTCGTTGGTCCGATTGTGTGGAAAATGATGACTCGAATTGCGATAAGCAAAAAGATAATTAGTCTCTTGGCAAACTACTTACATCAAAAACAAACTCTTTCTCATCCTCAAGAAGTTGAAAAAGCAAAGAAAAGAAGATGAAGTTTCAATGAATAGTTCAATCCATACTAATGTCAAGCCAATAAAATCACTTTTGATACTCCGATTGATTTTAAGATCATTTTCCAACCAAAGGATTTATAAAAAGACCTTAATACCGTATCATTGATTCCTCCTAATCAAGTAAATTATTACCATCTCATTTGTTAGATTCTACCACCTTTCACTGCGAGTTATCGGCTATTGTTACCTTAATTCTCTCGGCAACGAGACAAAGCTTCAAACCAGTATACTAGTTTATCATGCCATGCATGATAAAATCTTTGTACATTGAGGAGGAATTAAAAGAGAGAGGGGGTGGGGGGGGGTGTGTGACTATCTCTCTCTCTCTCTCTTGTTGCCTGGTCGATCGAGTTCATGAGTAATCTATGTAGGCAACTATTAACTCTTGTTGGATGTTTGCTGCATGCATTGGACTCATCCTCAAGGCTGGACCTACTTGTATGTTAGCTGAGAGGTTGTTAAATTGGGAGAAGGATATTAGGTGTGATTATGAATGGCCCATTTTTGGTGGTTGATGTATAAGGAAAGAGGTTGCGAATGTTTTTTTTTTTGTGTGCTGTTTAGAATGAAGGGTGCGGTTGTGCGTACAGAAAGTTGTCAGTTGGGTGGTGCGGTGATTGTGTCAGATGGTCCTGTACATAGAAGTTATTTACTATCATTTTGAGGTAGTATTTGTTGCTTCGCAGTGAGATAGTCAACGCTTTGGACACCGCATCGCGATCATCGCTAGTGTATTATTGTAGGAATGGGTAATGGTGGTTTATTGTGTGTTGTTTTTGTTGTTGGAGTCAACAGGATGAGAAGAAAGTGGTATGTTGAAAGTGTTGTTATATGGTTTGGTTGCGTTGTGAGATAAAGAATGAATTTTTATGCTGGTGAGTGATCTGGAGTAGATGAATTATTATCTAGAACGTAAGGTGGTGGAAAAACTGCTTAACCTGTGTCTATCTTTTTCTATTTGCTTAAACGAATGTTTGTGTTGAGAAGGCTTTACTTCTGCCGATTCTCGATGGTTGTTGCTTTTTGTTTGTGGATTTTTGTAGGATCGACCCAACAAATTCCGTTGAGCCTCTCGGTCCGGTGTTTTGTTTCCCATTGCACTCGAGCTCTCCATCCGTTGTGTGAAATTATTGGGAATCCAGATCTTTTCATTAGTCCGATTCACTCCTATCTTTGCATAATTCATAAACGGCTTAGATTTTCGTAGAGACCCAGACATTTAACATTGAGGGACAACGTTTCGTTTAGTTTTGGGAAGGAACATCGATTTTATTTACTTGCTTATTGTTTTGTTCTCACGTACCCGTTTTCCCACAAAAATAGCAAAAATTTTAAATTTTTAAGTTCTTATTTGTAGAATAAAAAAATATAAAAATGTTAGAAATAATAATAATAATAAAAAATAAAATAAAAAAATAAGTGTTAAGACACGTATGTAGGTTTTTCCGTTTGTAAGAATAAGAAGTAATTTTTGACCCGATCGAACGTTAGAGTTCTAGCTTTCTCCCTTAACAATTAATTAGATAGTTTTGTGCAGTCCTCTTGTAGACTTTAACATGCTAGACTTGAAATCATTAGTAAATGAAAACTTGTGCTAATCTCAGTAGATTTTAAATATGCCGAGTTGGCTTTTATATAGGCTAAGTATTTGCGAATTTTTTATTAGAGAATTAAATTGCAAAGAATAAGAGATGATAGTGTTGATTAACGAATTAGGATGCTAAACAAAGTTATTTGGAAAACTTAAAGGAGCTTTAAGAATTACTTGTGGTTTTTCTTCTCCGGGAGTTCTTAAAATGATAATTATACGTTTCTTCTTTATTTTTTTTACAAATTAGAGTTTTACTCTTAAAAGTCTAATCAACATATTCAGAGAAAAAGCTTTATCGATATCGTTGGTAAATAAGAATTTTAGTTCAAGTTTATACTTTGGTTTTCTAAAACGAAATTTTTCTATTTGCAAAAATAATATGTCATATAAAAAAATTAAAAAATAATAAAAAAATATAGTTGGTGAATAAAAAGGATGCAAGTTATAAATCCTTAGTGTTAATAATTAATATATAAACTCCATCGCAATAAAGTACATCGACATTTGTCGGTTCGCTCCCGATGTGACATCGAAAGAAAGGATGGAGGATGTATATTTAGGGTTGGTATCATAATAAGTACACGAGCTCTTGTCGGAGGCGTGGCCGATGTGTCGTCGAAAGAAAAGTGATACCAGTTCCTAGCCTAATAATGTAAATAGTAATAATAATGTTGCAAGTTAGAAAATAAATAGTAGAAGTTTCCTTTTCTAAAACCAAGGTATTCTTTTAAACTAAGGTTTGTAAAAGTCTACAAGGCTTTTTCATCGGAAGTTCATGCGTCTCGATTATTATTCTCCGGATGGGGTGTCAAAAGCCTTAGCACTTACCCGATGACGGTGGGATGCTAGAGAAGAAAGTCATTCATGGGACAAGTGAACCAACGATGTCTTAGCTAAGGAGGTTTTTGTTTGCTTTGAGTTGTGATCTTACTAAGTGATTAACATATTAGCCCAAAAGGCCCATGTGTAAAGCTTGGTCGGATTTCAACTATCTAAATATGTGGATTTAATGGTTTAAATTAATTTAAACACACACACTTTTATATGATTTATGTCGGGAAGATAAATTCACAAGTTGTAATTATAAGTAGTCTTAGCATCTTAGCTCGTACTTAACGGTGATCTTATTTTTAAGCTTAGCATGGGAAAAGTGAAAAATCGGGAATGATGAAGTTATCTTTTAGACACTTAATTGTGCTTTTTGTTCTATGATCCTTAAAGTTACCAATGAGGTAATGAAAACAATACATTATGTCAACACAAGAATAAGTTGTAGTTAGGTAGTTAATTATCAAGAAAAAATCAAAAAAATAAAAAAATAAAAAAAAATCTTTGAAAATGGGAAATCGGGTGTTTTATAACTTGTGATCTCTTAGCTCTCTCAACAAAAATCTTTGCTACTTTTCAAAGGTTTAGTTTGGGGAAGTTTCGAGGTATTTGGTTATAAGGCATGTAATATTGCGTGAGGACACGCAATCGTTTAGTTTGGGGAATTTTGATAAGTGTAAAATACACATATCCGTTATTACCAAAAATGACCCTAAATGACCACAAATACACTAAAAATAGCAAAAATATACTTGTTTTTGTGTTTTGTGTATGCAGGAACGGACACGAGAACGGAAGAGCGTGCAAGAGCCGGAAGCCAAAGTCAAAAAGTCAACCCTGGTCAAACCTCAGTCAACAAAAGTCAACCATAAAAGGACAAAAACTCCAATATTACCATTTGAGTCCTTCAAGTTTCCAAAAGTTACACAAAAGGTCCCTTAAACCTTAAATGGGCCTTAAACCCTTAAAAACCCTACCCGGATACAAGGCCCATTACAAAAGCCCAAAACCCTAGCCCAATTCCCTTTTTATAAAACCACAAGGACCATTGTTGTCATTTCTAAAAAAACTTTTTACACTACACCTTTAATAAACCAACTACAAGGACCAATCTTGCAAAAAGCCCAAAGTTCAAATGTTTTTACCTGTTTTACAGTTAAAAAAGGCGCGAAGACATGTTACTATTCATCCGTCGTCTCCAATTCATTACCCAGGGTAAAACAAAGGGCAATTCTAAATTGAAGGGTGGTTTAGACTATTCAAGTAATCACAAACATGATGGCAGGGTTAGATTTGTCAAAACAAGCACTCTCATTGGCTCACTTAAGCTAAGAGGATACGCGGCAGGAAGAAAAGCACAAGAGATGATGATTTTTACACTAAATACTCTCACACAACTAGCACAAGTTGTCACATCAAAGGAATGACAACTTGGCAATCCGTGTGAGTTGTATCTTGATCCAAGGGCTCAAAATCATTATCCAATGATTAGTATTTTGTACGGACATGATTGATTGGAGCGTGTGGAGCAAGGGAAGACTAGAAGCTTCAGCTTGGGCCTATAAATACTCGCACTTCACACACATTCACCATCTAGTAGTAGTTAGTAGCTTTTAGTTTTAGCTTAATTTTCAATTTTTAGCTTAAATTTCCTTTAAAACTTTGTAATTCTTCCTTTTAAGCATTGTAATCAAGTTTTATGTTAATGAAATTCAATTTTTAAATAGTCTCTCATAAGCTCTTTGTTTTCATAAGCTTTTACTTTTCCTATTAAATGATAAGCTAAATATCATAAGCCACTGAATAAGCTCTTATTAGTCTCTAAGCTAATATTCGAGTAAATCTTACTTAATCATCTTAACTCTTAAATCAGCTAATATCCTTATCATCCTTTGCTTAAATGGATTTTAGCTTTTGAAATGGGATTCAAAATGGAAGGAATCCATGGATAATATAGCTTTAGCCATTTGGATAAAGCTAGAGCTTGTAGCTGTTCTATTAAGCTTCTGTTAAGCTGAAGCCATCTGTAAGTCTTCTTTAAAATTCCTTTAATTTTAAGTTTTAGTTTAAATATTTGCTTAATAGTGTAGATTAGTTTAATAGCTTAAACTGTTTGCTTATAAGTGCTTATTTACCTTTATTCTAGCTTATTAAGTGTGTTTTATTATCTGTTTTTGCTTATTATATCATAAATCTTAGAGTTCTCATTTCTGTCATAAAAAGCTTAAAAATCCAAAAATAAGTAGTTTATAGTGTAGATCTTAGAATTTAGCTTATTCAGTTGTTGATTTATGTTTATTAAGTTTAATATAAGTTGTTTAAGATCTGGTAATAAGGTTTTGATAATTAGATCTTAGATTCTAATGTTTTATAAAATCTGTCAATTCCTAAAGGGGTGTTTGGTTTAGCTCTTTGACTTAATAGTATCCCAGTAACCTTTCCCCCATTTATACTTAGTGGTCTTTTTTTTTTCATTTCCTTTTCATTTTATAAGCCGTAGCTTATCTAGCTTATTTTAGAGCTTATTTGATTAGCTGTTTGTTTAGTTTTATTTTTCTCTTATTCCTTGTTGCTAGTAGGACTTTTCCTGATTTTTTGAGAATTTTTTCATTATTAGTTTATTTTCTAGGATTTTTCGTAGGTTTAAAAATTAAAAAATCAATAAAAAAATACAAAAAAAGTTTCAGAAAATTACAAAAAAATAGTTTTTAGTTTTATAAAATTTACTTTTAGGTTTACATCCAGTAAAATCATTTTTACACCTTTTAGATTTTAATTTTCATTTTTGAGCCTTTAATTTTAAGTTTAAAAAATAGGATTTTAATTTTAAAATAGTTAAAAATAGTTTTCTGAGTTTTTATGATATTTTAGACTTTTCTAAGTTTAAAAATCATTTTTCTAAATTTTTAGTACTTAATTTGCTATTTTTTAGGATTTGATTAGATTAAAATAGTTTTTAATTCATAATAAATTCAAAAATAATCAAAAAAATGTTTTTCTTTTTCTTAAAATTTTATTTTGTCCTATTTTAGGTTTAGAAATTAAGTTTGCATTTTTAGGGGTTAATTTTAGTGTATTTGCTTAATTATCGCATTTTATTTGCTCCCGTTAATTAGTTTAAGTGTTTTTTTTTTAACGACAACTTTTATTAGAAAAAAACTAGCAAGAAGCTAGCACAAACTTACAAGGAAATAAGAGAAGGGTTTTTACACCAAACATCCCAACTAAAAGAAAATTTACATCTAGAAGAAAACCATAGAAAAGAACGCTCAACAATGTCGTCAAACATCATTGCTTTCCGAGGCTTTTTTGACGAAAAAATCTCCAAATTTCTGTGCATCCAAATCGTCCACCAAGACACATACCAAACTCCTTCAAATAGACTTTTAATCCTGGAACCCATTTTAATCGACAACAACCAAGAAAGCCACTCGGAGTAAGAGCCACAAGGCACCCACACCACATCCACAAACTCGACCAAACAGCCCCCGAGAGAGGACTTCAATCGCCAAAGGACACTTGAAAAAAATGTGCGGCACATCTTCATCATAAGAAATACAGTTCGGGCATATAGGGGAGCCAACCTGAATACCCCTTCGAATCAGATTTGATTTAGTCGGCAAACGATCAAGATATAATCTCCAAGCAAACACATTGAGCTTAATCGGAAGATGAGGAAGCCAACGCGTAGCCACTTCATCTTTGGGGAGAAAAAAATCATCAAGCATATTACGAACATCCTTAACTCTGTAAGTCCCAGAACCATTCATGTCCCAAAACCAACGGTCACGAGAATTAGACAAAATAACCCCTTCAATTAATTCAGATAACGACTCCAGTTGAGCCGACTCGCTCCCTCCCCTAACGGGCCGCCGAAAAGACGTATCAACCGAATGCTGTAACTTCTCCGCCACACTAATCGATTTGTTAAGTTCAAGGGCAAAAAGACGCGGAAACTCGTTACACAGCTTGACATTAACAATCCAGGGATCGAACCAAAATTTAGTAGACAAACCGTTTCCCACCCGTTTTAAACAGTGAGATAAAATATCAACTCCTTGGGCCTTCAGCCCATTAACCTCACTAGTAATGGTTCTCCATAACGAAGTACCAGATCGAACCTGAAACGAAGGACCATGAACCGCCGAAATAAAACGACACCAAAACGAATTATCATGAAAAATAAAACGCCAAACCCATCTCATGAGAAGGGCTCTATTAAGAGAAAAGAGGCTAGAAACTCCAAGACCACCGAATTGTTTTGCTGCTAGAACTTTACTCCATTTAACCCATGTAATATTCTTATCAGCTTCTTGAGAACCGTAGAAAAAATTTCTACGAATTGCTTCCATGGAAGACAAAACAGACTTTGGCACCTTATATAAAGACATAGCATAAATAGGAGAAGAACCAAGTACCGATTTTAGCAACGTGAGCCGCCCGCCTATGGATAAAGTTTTAGACTTCCATTTTGACAACCGAGACCTCAGATTGCACAAAGTTTCGTCCTAAGCATCGATTCGCGACATGTTCCCACCAACCATAACGCCAAGATACTTGAAAGGAGCTTTCATAATTGCACAACCTAAGTTAGTGGCAGCTGCTACCGTAGCGTCATTCGAGACTCCAACTCCAAGCAAGTGACTTTTTTTACATTAATTTTCAAGCCAGAAGCTAAAGAGAAACAATGCAAAACATGTAAGATCCGACTAAGATTCTCGTCGGACCATTCTCCAATAAATACAGCATCATCCGCATAGAAAAGGTGAGACAACGTGAAATCCTTACCAATTTGAATCCCTTTGAAAATGCCCAGATCAACCGTTCTGGAGAACGACAAATGTAACGACTCCATAACAAGAATAAAAAGATAAGGCGCCAAAGGATAGCCTTGCTTCAAACCACAGAAAAATTGAAATTCAGCCGTAGGAGATCCATTAACCAAGATAAACAGCGCCTATTACTTGCCGATGAGGCTGCCCTTAATTCCAACCACACCAATTATCCCCAAAACCGAAAGACTTAAACATCCATTTTCAGTAAATCCCAACGAACAGAATCGTAAGCTTTAGCAAAATCTACTTTGAACACCATAGCTTGATGCTTATAGTGTTTGCACCAAGCAAGTAATTCATTAATAATGAATTGCGGACCTCTCAGAATTTGCCACTACCCGGAACAAAAAGCCTGTTTGAAACATCTGGAACAAACCTGAGATAATTCGACCGACAAAATGTTAAAGCAAGAATTTTAGTAACCACCTTATATAAACATCCAATCAGACTTATAGGACAAAAATCGGTCACAAATTTCGGATCCGAGTTTTTGGGAAATAAGGAGAAAAACAACAAACGATGAATGGCAGCCCTCAGAAACACGACAACTTTATGATCAAAAAACCATTTGACAGCAACGCAAAAATCAAGGCCAATAATATCCTAGAATTTACGAAAGAACTCAAACGTAAATCCATCAGGACCCGGAGACTTATCTTCTCCACAACCCCAAACCGCCTGACGAATTTCGTCACAAGAAACCGGGCGCTCCAAATCCAAAGCCTGATCAGAGTTTAAGCGAGTAGGAAACTGAAAAGAGATCTTACTCCGATTAACTGCCGGCTCTTGGAACCTTTTAGCAAAATGTAAACGGAATTCCTCCTTAACACGAACCGGATCAGACACCCATTCACCATCAACCAAGATCCCCCTAATAGATAAGCTGGACCGTTTCTTATTAACGATACCGTGAAAGAATTTAGAATTTTCGTCTCCTTCTACCGCCCATCGAATCTTAGCTTTCTGCCTATAGTCACGAGCCTCTGACGCTTTGATTCTGTAAATTCTTCATCAAATTCAACCGAGAAGCCAGAATATCAGCATTAGTTCCCCTTGATCAATCGTCACATCTAACTCATGAAGTTTGGATTTGATATCATAAATATTACCCATATTCTGCTTCTTACGCTCCATAACCCACGAGCGGATTTCTTTTTTTAAATGTTGAAGCTTCTTCGTAATTCCGACATACATTACTATCAGAGAACGGCATAGAAACTCCAGGACACTAGAAACATTATATCAAAACCCATCCCAATCAAAAACAAGGAATGGAACAATTCATGAAAGGAGTAGCTCCATAGTCTATGCACACATCCCAAAACCAATATTAGGCTGATGGTCTGCCAAATGGACGATCCAAACAGTTCACGACCATTGTGAGGAAAACTAGAATGAAAACCATCAAGAAATTAAGATGCCGGTCTCTAATTTACTCCATTTTAGAAGTTTGAGGCGATGAGACCATGTGAATAAGTATTCCATCAAGGCGTACATCAAGCAGCTAAGAATTTAAAATGGAAAGCATTGAAAGCATCTTGCCCCTAGAACATTAAACAACAGTCCCAGTTCGTTCGTCTTACAGAACGTCCTCGTTTTTTTAAAATCTCCCATAAACTAAAATTCACCATCCATCGACTAATTAACAAAGAAAGAAAATTCACAAAGTCCTTTTCTCAGAATAGAGTTGGGGCGACAACTGGAACTAACTAAGGTTTCGTCTTAGTAGGCTTCATAGAATAGAGAGCCAGTGAAATATCATTTCTCTCATTCAAATCATAATTCGAATTAAAACGTTGTTTCAATTTCACAAGTCGTTGGGGAAACGACCCGGGTGATCATTCTTCCCGGTTAAATATACGGGTATTATATCATTTATCTATTCTTTTAATGAGTGAATTGTCCTTAGGGGATTTTTTTAATTGCTCTGGTGGTAATATATTATATATTTTTATTAGTATATAAAAAACTTAGCAACATTGCGTGAGCTCGATTACTTTAGAGATGCCAAGTTACATTGGGCATAATGAGATATAATGCAAAAATTTCCATCATGTAAAATGGTGGTATATAACATGCATTCTAATTTAATAGATGGACTATTACAGTGCATCTAATTTAACTGATGGTATTACATTGATGAAAAATTTGTGGATTGTATAGTCTCCCTTCCCCTTAAAAGAAATCTCGTCCCTGAGATTTAGTCGGTGCTCGGAGTGATGTTTGGAACACAGATGTGGGATACTTCGACAATTTAATCTTTCGTGTTCCCATGTAAATTTTGGTCCTATTTTAGAGTTCCATCTTACTTTGACTATAGGAATACGACTTTGTTTTAGTTGCTTGACTTCTCGATCCATGATCTCCACTGGTTCTTCCTCAAAGTTGAGTTTGTCATCGAGTCAAAGCTCTTTTATTGGAATGACAAGTATTCGTAGATAATCATTTATCTAGATTAGAAACGTCATTTGCGGAGTCTGGGACATTACTGAGCTCTTCAGGGCTCCATGTTGTTTTATGCCACTGGGCTTAATCCTTCAAGGATTGTGAATGGTCCATCCAATTTACCGGGGGATTAAGCTTTCCTAGTTTTTTTGAATCGGATGGACACCTTTACGCGGGAAACACTCTTAACTAACATGCTCTTTCCCCTCCCAACTTGAATTCTAAGGCTTTCGTCTTATATTGCATAACTTCTCTAATGTCGGTCTCTTGCAGCTTGAAGGGTTGGTTGAATTTGCAACACTATCTTTTTAGTGGTTTCATGGATTATTTTTGGTCCCGTGAGTTGAACATCTCCAACTTCGGCCCAGCAAACAGGTGATCTGCACTTTCGACCTAAAGTGCCTCAAATGGTGCTGCCTTAATACTGGCATGGTAATGTTATTGTAAGACAATTTCTAATGGTTTAGTGTTTTTCCCCATCCTTTATCCAAAATCTATAACACAAGCTCGAAGCATGTCTTCAAGTATTTGGATGGTCCTTTCACTTTGTCCATCGGTTTTAGGATGATATGCCATACTCATGTCTAATTGAGTACCTAAAGCACTTTGTAATGATTGCCAGAATCTGGACGTGAAATGACTGTCACGATCCGAGGATAAAGATATTTTGCACTCCATGTACGAGGACTATTTCCTTTATATATAATCTTGTAAGGGTTTCCATACTATCTGTCTCTCGGGTAGGGGTGCGAATTTGGTGAGGCGATCGACAATGACCCAGATTGTGTCATGTTTGTTTGAAGTTTTGGGTAGTTTTGTGATGAAATCCATTATTATTCTCCCACTTCCATATAGGAATCTCTGCTTATACCAGTAAGCTGGATGGCTTCTGACATTCCGATTTAACTTTAGAGCATGTTAAACATTTGCCAACATACTCAACAATGATTGCCTTCATGTTAGGCCACCAATAGAGTTTTTTTAGATCCTGATACATCTTGTCAGAACCTGGGTGAATGGAATACTTCGATTTATGGGACCTAGGCTGATCAAAGTTTCTTAGTTACCAAAGACGTGGTAACCAACTTCCGTATTTCTTGATACATCGGGTTCCCATTAGGACCGTACTTTCAAATGATTGGTCAATCCAGTAAGTTTTCAGCCATTGGGGTGTTTCTTCTTTAAGTGCTTCAGTTTGAGCTTTGAGAATTTGTGAGGGTAAGTTTGGATGAATGGTCATAACTAATGATCTAACTCGGAGTGGTTTGATTCGTTTCCTTCGACTTTAAGGAATTCTGCTACGAACATTTACCTTTCCAACGATGGTAGCGAATATTCACAACGTAATCTGCAAAAGCAATTCTAGCCACGGCGTGTTGTCTCATGTTTAACTCTTTCAGCTCAACGGAATTACTGAAGATTTTTTATGATCAGTGAAACACGGTACATTTGGGCCATCCATATAGTGTCTCCAAATTTAAGAGCGAAAACTACTGCTCCGAATTCGAGATCATGAGTAGTATAGTTTTCTTTATTAAGCTTAAGTTGTCGGGATGCATATGCAATAACCTTCTCTCTTTGCATTAACACCGCTCCCAGACCTTGATGGGATGCCTCACAGTAAGCAGACTCAATCATCATTTCTTTGGTAAAGCTAAGCATTGAAGCTTTCACATGCTTCTGTATATAATAAGCAGTTAAAAAGATGTCTCTTGGTCTTTTTCCCCAATATACTTATTTTTTTTCTGGGTTAATTCAGTCAAAGACTTTGCAATCTTTGAGAAATCTTTGATAAATCTCGATAATACACTGGCGAGTCCTTAAAGACTATTAACGTATTTCTGTGGGCTGTAGGTAGGAGATGGTCAATTTTGATGCTTCAATCTTGGCGGTGGTCAACATGAAGTCCATTGGATCTCAAAGTAAATGCCCAAGAAATTGCACGATACTGATCCAAAAATCACATTTGGAGAACTTGGCATATAATTTCTCCTTTTTGAGTAATTCCAAGATTATTCTCAGATGATTTGCATGCTCTTCTTTATTACAAGAGTAAATGAGAATATCATCGATGAACACACATACAAATTTATCCAAGTTTTGTTTAACCACAACGGATTTCCATGAGATCCCGAATTACAGAGGGCTTAGTTACAACTTAAATGGGCTGCACTTGAAATTCTCATAGTGTTCGTATCTTGGTCTGAAGTAGTCTTGGATATCTTCATCCCTGACTCTCAGTGCTGATAGCTCCTGATCTTAAAAAGTCAATCTTCGAGTACGACACACTGAACCTTGAAGTTGGTCAATAAGTCATCAATCCTGGGTAATGGGTAATGATTCTTTATAGTAAGTTTATTCAACTCCCAGTAATCGATTCACATCCTGAAAGATCCATCTTGCCTTTTTAATAAATATGACAGGAGCTCCTTGGATGACAGTACTGGACCTCGGTAAAAAACCTCGGTCTGCTAATATTAAAGTTGGTTCGATAGTTCCTGCTTTTTGGAAGGCGTAATCTATATAGGTGCTGGGTTACATGTGGCCGCCTCTAGAATTATGATTCGATTAGAATTCTTACTTGGCGAACAGGAGGAAGGCAGAGGTACGATCTCTCAGGAAACAAGGGAATTCTCTGACTACCGGTATGTCTTCTAGTCATTTCTCGTACGACTTCTTTTCCATTATTTGGGCTACAAAAACTTGACATCCCCTGGATATATACCTTTCAGTTTTTATGCAAGATATGAGATTTAGTCGGGTTTTACTTCGATCACCTCGAATGATTAATGTTTCACCGTCGATGGGAATATGGACGACTTTCTCGTCATAGATGATCCTAGCATGATACTTGGATAACCAATCCATACCAATGACGACGTCGAAACTACCGAGTTTAATCGGCATAAGATCAATTTTGAAAGGTTGGTTTAACAAGGTCAGGATTACACCCTGAATAATGGTGTTTGTGCTTACTAAGTTTCCATCAGCCATTTCGATATCATAAAAGGTATCTATTGTAATGGGTGGAATATTTAGCTTAGAGGCCAGAGATATGGATATAAAGCTTTTACCGGCTCTAGAATCAAATAATACTCTAGCTAGATTTTGGTTTAGAAGGAACATACCCGTAACTACGTTCGGGTTTTGATGAGCATTCCTATCTCATAGCATGTAGGCTCTTCCCTGGGCATTGTTGTTGGTGGTTTTTCTACACTAATTTGCATAATGCCCTTTCTCTCTATAGTCATGGAAAGTAACTGTCACTGGTAGCAGATTACTTCTAGTAGCTAGCCCTTTGTTTCTGCAGTTCTTGGTCAGATGGCCCACCTTGTTACAAATATTACACTTAACAGTGCAAGGTCCTATGTGATGCAGAGAGCATTTCTTACACAAGGGATGGTTTCCAGTATATCCATTATTTTTAGTTGGGGTGGCAAAATAAGCCCTGAAGGTTTCCTGTCTTCTGTTCTGTTGTGGTTAGTGATTATTGTAGCAGTTGTTGGTGTTACGATAGTTGTTGTTATTATCGTTGTGGTAGTTGTTGTTGTTGAAAGTTCTTCTATCGTCAAACTTTCGTTTGTGAGCACTTGATACTTGCACCGGAGTGTGCTTTGTTACCTGATCCATTAGCCTCTGGGCTATGTTAATGGCTTCCTCTAGAGTTTAAGGTTTAGAGGCGGTAACATTCCCTTCAATACTTCAAGGAGGCCATCCCCCGATGAAAAAAACTTCCATCATCTTTCTCAAATATTCTGGCACCATAGCGGGACACAAGGTTGCCAATTCTTGGAATCTTCTCACATATGTCTTGAGATCATTCCCCTTTACAATCAGATGGTAAAATTTGTCTTCCATCTTTTGGACTTCAGTTCGGGGACAATATTTCTTTATCAAAAGTTTCTTGAATTCAACCCAGGTAATCTTGTAAGCTTCTTCTATCCCAATAGGTTAGGAAAAATAATTCCACCAAGATAGAGCTTCTTCAGTTAAAGTACTAGTAGCAAACTTCACCTTGCAGTCTTTGCTACAGTTGCTACGGGAAAACACTGATTCAGTTCTTTCAAACCAGTGGATGAGACCAATAGCGCCTTCCGTACCTTTGAACTTGATAGGTTGGCAGTTCATAAACTCTTTGTAGCTACATTGTCTTGCTACAGGAGCTTCTCTTGGTCTGGTTGTATTATCAGTATTTGCCATGTTAGCGGCTTGTGCTTTCAGAGATGCGAAAACACTATCAGCAACTAGTTTCCTGATGGCAGCCTGAGTCATGGTTGGTGCTTCAGATGTTGACATCCTTTTGGGAGGCATTCTATCAACATAAGATAACACGTAATAAGAATGATATCACAAGTCTTAAAATGAGTAAGTTCATAAAATTAAATTATTACAATAGTGTATCCAAATTCCATAGATAATTCATATCAAATAAGTATCTATGATTTATTTAGAAATCATGATATGATTCATAACGATGGAGATGGAGATGATGATATAAGAGAAGTTGTTTTAGGATGGATATATCGGTATTATGAAACAACAAGGTATAACGGGATTGCCATTGTATTATATCATGAACAACTTGCCTTTGTATAGTCAAAATAGACAGTGTTGTTATATTATAACCACACTCCGTGGCTAGGTTAAAGCCTATAAATAGTATTCTATTTAAGTTCGATGGTCCTTTCTAGCTGTTCTTGAGTTCATAGATTGCATTCAAAAGACTTTCCTTGTCTGCTTGGTGACGGACTTGGATTTCTTCGATGATTTGTTCTAGATTAGCAATCCTGAAGCGATCCAGAGCAATCTTGTTGTTATTTCCCATTTGCTTTCTTTGAAGTTTAGCAATTCGAGCATGTGCCTTTTGGAGTTCAGCTTCCAGATTGTCGAAATCTTGTTGTATAATCACCCGACCTTTTCCGAGACCTTCTATTTGTCTTCTATGTGCTCAATGCGGTCGAGAGAGAGTTCATCCAGGTGATTCATGACTTCCTCAATTTGCTCCTCGTGACGTTCCAAACTTTTCTTATGAGAGCTTTCTCCCGTCTCAAATTCTTGAGGTAGGGCAGAAGTAGAGGAGAATGATTGGTTATGGCCTTATTTCTTAGGTGACAATAAATTCTCCAGAAGAAAGAATTCTTGAGGATTAACACTTGGAAGCATAGCATTGTAGCTGGAGGCTACTATAGTTGGTGATGGAATAGGTGATTCTTTAGCATAGTATGCATGCATGACCTTCATATAAGGGTCATCATGAAAAGTGGAAAGAGTTGGTGAAAACTATTGGAAAACACCAAATGAGTTATTTGAAGAGCTAGAAATAAGTTTTTTCCTGGTGAAGCTTGGGACATACGTGAGGGAAAAGCCGGGGTTATAGTCCGAAAAAGTTGGAGGAAAAAGCATCCTTAATAATCGAAGTAGGATGGTATTGGGGAGAAGACTCACGTGTTAACAACCTAGTAGTAAATAACTAAGATATTTATTAATAGTATAATAGTTATGTATCTTCAATACTTATGCAAGAGGATGTAGTAACCGGGGAACTTTTTTAGATAGAAAAAGAAAAGTAGTTATAGTTAAGGTTTTAACCTTGTGTAGGATCTTATTTTTTAACACATATAATATCTAGAGAAGTGAAGATTAGAGAGAGAGAGGATGGATGGGAGAAACACACCTAATGAGTGTGTGTAAAATGGATCATTCTTCCACCACCTCCTCCAGTGTGGAGAGGGGTTTAATAGGTACAGGGTGTGGGCTTAATCGGCTTTCCTTAGGCTTTCTATAAGCCGACCCGGTTAGCTTCCTAACTATTACATAAAATTGTCTAACTATTATTAAAGGCTCGGAGATCGTAACTGTCGTCACTTCACTAAAAAACTGAATCCTAACAATCTCCCCCTAAAGAACGATCATTGAGATCTCATAAATGATCAACACTTTCTGTATTTCTAACAATCTCCCCTTAAGGGGTGATCATAGAGATCTCTCCTTGTGACCTTGATCATTAACCGTTAAAGCTTCTTTTCTTGATCTTTAGTCCTTTTGTGTAATAGTTGATCTTTTGTCTTGCATCTTTATGTAGTGATCTTTGACTTGTGGCTTGAGCTTGTTTCTTTAGATTGTATGTATGTGATCTTGAGCTTTCTTGAGATCATCATCTAAATTTAATCTCTAATCATCATCTTGTGATCTTTCGCCATCTTGTGTGCTTATGACTTTCAGGCCAACATGTTCATACTTGTTGTAATCTTGAAAGCACGACTTTATATTCGTATTTTCTTCATCAATTCATAACTTCATCACTTTGACATACTGAAGAAGAATAAGTTGATATCAGAGTTTGCGAAAGCTTTGGGTCATTCTTTCTTGATGTTATAAAGTCATTGAGTCTTGAGTATGAGCATGTGGCTATGAACTTGACTCTGCTGGAAAGAGGTATCTGCATCTCCATCATTATGTAATCCTGAAATAAAACAGTTAGCAATAAAGCTTGGTGACGAATATGACTTTGTCATTCGTCGGAGTTCGGTTGCATTAACCTCCGGTTCTGTGAGGACCATTTTTACAGTTTATTACAGTACTGTGAATAAGGTAAAGATTCATTATAAGAACCTTTTGACAGGGTTTTCAGCTCCAAAGTGTTTGATCCTCTAACGCAGATGCATTAGATTCACTATATCTTTGCTATTTGTCTTTACCGAACAACATCAAAAGCAGGCTACCTCACTAATAGTATTGCTACTAATAGAATGGTAAGAGTGAATCAATGAGTTACTATCTCACCGATTGAAGAGAAAATTGATTTGAAAATCAATCGAGTAGTAGTGTGTCACTAGTAAAGTGGTTTTTTGTAAACACAATCAAGAGTTTTAAGCTTTTATCAAAATTCATCCTCCGTCAGTTCATAATCTAGACCGAATCGATGCCCAGTGTCACAAGTTTGATCCATTTAGGATCTCACAAGTCACCTACCTAGAGCTTGTTTGATGTTGGCTCTAGCAGGATTTCCATCTTCACTGTGAATACTTTCGTATCACTCGGATGTTCTGGCAATACCACAAGGATAATGCGTAGGACTCTTATGATAACCCTTGTTTTCACATTGTGTGAAGAACAAGTAACATGAAATAGTGTTCTAATGAGATTAATTGATGATCTCTTGGCTCTAGACTCAATTGTGCGTTTTGGTTTTAGTGATCGGAGGCTGGAGCGGACTTCCATCTTTTCAATATCAACTAACTCGGAGTAAGAAAGTCAATAGATAACGTGTTAGTTCTCCTGAGAAATAGAAAAACATAAATCTTTTGAGAGATTCTTAGTGGTTAGAGAGGGTTGTGCATTGCATCACTGGGTCCATGATGTCAGTCTTCAATATCAACAATCATCATTGTGATTTTAATAGCAGATGTGTTGACCCGGTTTCTGCCTAAGTGTATAGAGGGCTTCTTTCTTTACACCCTTTATCCTTACATTTCTTTTTCAATTCTTTCAAAACCCCTTCAGTGCTTACGGACTTCATATGACTAGAACTTGTTGGGTTTGTTTCCAGCTCTAGCCTCCTCTCATTCGGCCACTATTCCCTTATTCTCACATTACTCCTTTTTTTGTCATACCTAAGGACTTCTACACTAACTAGTGGATTGTCCCTGGGTAGATCCCTCTGGTTCTGGCTGGATCATGGGAACTAATACCTAACCTTATCAACCTTATAA
The DNA here is from genome assembly GCA_026074375.1 of Tanacetum coccineum. Taxonomy (NCBI): domain Eukaryota; kingdom Viridiplantae; phylum Streptophyta; class Magnoliopsida; order Asterales; family Asteraceae; genus Tanacetum; species Tanacetum coccineum. Next base: position 3,914 of record BQNB010084581.1, on the reverse strand, counting down.
CTCCGATAAAAATTAAATACATGGTCGGTCTTTTTGGTACAGTTCACCTTGCCATAAAACCACTTGAAAAACTCAATTAGGTACTTGTGATATAAATATCAAAGCTTTTTGTACCTCGATTGTTTTGGCTTTTTAGAAACGCTCCCCCTCAAAATATGCATCGATATTCGAAAGTGTTTAACACATGAAGGATGGAGTACACACATAAGTCCATACAATCGCATTTTTATAATTTTTTATATTTTAATCACATTTTCTCCCCATATCAAAATTTTCAAACCGTTTGATATTTTGGATATCAAATGATTCAAATAATGTTAGAAAACTGGGCGAAAATATGTGCCATTATGCACAGCGATTGGGAACATATTAATGCTCCCCCTCAAACTATAAAGGTATGTGTGAGTGTCAAGTATAATATTTAAGAAGATTTTGAGTTTTAACGGAAAACTATGAAAAAATTATTACATTGACCACTTAACACCAAAAGATCAATTACATAAATAGGTGTTCACAAGATTATTTGAGATCGGGGACTTGAAAATGTTCAAACGAAATGACAAGTCATTTAATTCTTTGTCAGCAACTGTAGTCCGTCTCGATAATCTCCTTTTGGAAGTTGTCTTAGCTTCCCCCCAAACCAGCAATCCTTTATTGAGTAGATTCATAGATTTCTTGCAAGCCGCATTAAAAAGACTTGATGTGCAAAGCCCAAATGTTCGAAGTACACAATTAATTTCAAAACCAAAACACCAAAGTCAATTAAGTCCTGATGAGCGTATTTCTCCTTACAAGATAGTGATGATATAAATTGAAAACACCAGGTTAGCTAAGTCTCGGATGTCATAATTATTCCCTCTAAATAGCATAAATGATAATACCTAAGTCAACTAAGGTCTCGGATGTAACAATTCTTCTGCATGATACATGACTATCTAAAGGTATTTCATCATACCTTGTGTACGTCTTTATCAAATATTTCTACCTTTTTAATAATAAGTTAGTGGTTGACGGTCGAGGAATCATTATTAAATCAGAAATATCTTCTTCAATGCATAGAATAAATCCTTCTAACAAAACTTTCCCATTGGTATCTCAAATGATGCATACTAAAAAATAACAAGATATCTCTTTCCCTTTTGTGGAAGAAATAGTGCACTCGAAAGTAACAAGTTAAAACACTGATTTTCTCTACGGTTATGACATTCGTCTTCACGGAATGGCCTAAAATGAAAGAAGGATATGGTCTCTATCACGTGTACTTGTTGTACGTTCTAGTGTATCTACTCCTTCCCCTTGCTGGTTTTGTACTCAGAGTCCAAGATCTCAGCTATAACCATTGCTGGCGCTACCTCCTCACCAAGCTCCCTAACCCATACTAGCAGTGCTCACCGCGTCAATAAGTCACCGAAGAATTTCGCAGATAGCACTCCGCTACTATGTACCCTATTCCACTGAGATTCAACCTTCAAGGCGCGCGGCGGTTTTATAACTATGATACAGAATTCTCCTAAACACATTCCATAGTCTTTTGCAAACTATGAGGTGTTGCAATACTAGTCGTATGTAGTTTAAAGCTTGAATTCACTAAGTCTTAAATTGCAAATAAGTCCTTAAAGTTTGAAACAAATGACATCTAAAGCCCTTGTAGTTAATATAAATTAACTCCCTTTAAATTGTTATCCGTCATTATCAAAAACTTTATCCGTTTATTTCGTGACTTATTTTGAAAGACCTTTTAAAAGATTATTTTCTGACACTTTCTCCCCCTCAAATAATGACCTGTTTTCTATTTAAAGAGTTGTTGTCATTGTGCGAGTGGTCGAATTGTCTTTGAAAATCTTTTTGTGATTACTGAAAATACTGATTCATTGTAAAGACAACTTTTTACCAATAAAAATAAGATTTCTCTTATTTTAACAAATAAATGCACTGACACGTATACTTATTGTAAACAATCCAGGGTTATGTACAAAGTATTCATAACCCATGATGCATGGATATGAAGTAATCCATGCCCGGGAAAAATTAATTACCCGTTGTCAGGAACAACTGTCTTTTTGACGACATGCTTTCCTCGGATCGAAAAGCGGGTTGCAGTCTGAAATAACTGCAAGCTATGAATACATGTTTTGAAAAGTTTGAACTTCTGCTCGAACTGTATTTAAAGACCCGTGTCATTATTGAATGACATTTCTAGGTCCGTAAATATTATCTATTTTCAGAAGACATGTCTTGAAAAATATTTTTGTATTTTCTATTTTTTGATTTTTATGGTTTTTGTAGGTTTTATATTTTTGTATTTTCTTTTTGGTTTTAAATTTGTACATAGGATACATGAAGAATTACCACTATTATTCTTCCTTTGAGATAGTAGATCTCAACCAGACTGTTTCCCATCGAATGGAATTGGATTGTCATTTGCGTCAAAGTATCACCAAATGGCATTGTAGTTGACTTCTTGTCGAAACCGGTCGAGAAGGATCCCCAATAACATTCTCCAATGGGTGATTCTTTGTTAACTTAGTGAGAGTATCAAACGATTGGTTAAGATGATGCAAATTTTGTGGAATGACCCCTTGTAAAGTTGTTTCTTCAAAACTCAGGTCTGAAGAAAGATTATGAAAGAGGGGTGCATTATCAAATTGTGAATTTTGATGTCCATGAATTTGTTCTTCAACACCTTGATGAGTGACTTGAGATTGAATTGTACCATAAGTAGTTCCTTTTCATCTCTGGGTATGAACAATGTAGGATCCACTGAACCTTTAGAGAAGTCGTGGGATATCAGGAACGAAGACAACATGTCATACCACGCGCGTGGAGTTTGTTTCAACCCATAAAAAGCTTTCTTAAGCTTGTACACGTGATTTGGTTTATCTTTATCCATAAACCCATCCGGCTGGCTAACATAAACTTCTTCCCGCAGATTACCATTCAGAAACGCAGTCTTCACATCCATTTGGTAGACGACCATGTTCATATGAGCAGCAAACACGAGAAAAATCCTTATAGCCTTTAATCTTGCAACCGGAGCAAAAGACTCTTCAAAATCGATTCCCTCCTCTTGACGGTAACCACGAGCCACTAATCGAGCTTTGTTCTTTAGTATACCTCCCAGTTCGTCTAGTTTCACTTTGTATATTCACTTCAAAGTAATTACCATAACTTTATCTGGTCATGGTACGAGCTCCCATACTTCAAGACGTTTGAACTTATTGAGTTCTTCTTGCATTGCTTCGATCCAGCAAGCTTGAGTCAAAGCATCTTTATACGTCTTGGGTTCAACAGCAGTAAGGAAAGCATCGTAGTAAAAAAAGAGCTTGCTCATGTAATTGCAGCCTTGTAGAAACTGGTCTAGCGAGTTCACCGATTATATTTCCAAGTGGATAATCCTTAGTCCGCTTGTTATTCTGTTCAGAAATTTTGTGATCGGGAGGCACATTTTTATGAATAGAATCCGACGATAAAGATTGATCAGAAGGATTTCCCATATGTGCAATATCAATATACGGATTATCTCCTTCAACATCGTTAGGAATGATAGGAGGTTGGGTATCGAGTGTTGTTTGAGAGTTACTTGGTGATGGTGCATCTTGGTCAACTATAATCGAGGAAGGTGAACCGGTTGATACAGCGGGTACTGGAGCTGCTACTTCATCAATTGGAGCAACGACTTCAGGGGCTGGGTGATCAACACTAGGTGAGGGATTGAGTAATTCATCGAACAACGGTTGAAACAACATATCCCAGTCAGTTCTCGAAGGTGGTACAAACGGTGTTAAAGGAGGAGGTTTGGCACGAGTCCAGAACTGATTGTTGCAGGAGTCATTTCATAAAGTGCGGGTCCTAAACTGCTGTGTTCAGAAGCCATTACAGTTAGCTTATCAAAATTTACATGAATTGTCTCAATG